>JAJOZX010012976.1:55000-101411 GCA_023014485.1 Bathynomus jamesi
CGATACCACTTCCCGTCGATCAACGAAGTTAAGCGATATAAAGTACGGGTGGTAGCTGAACGGGAGAAACTGACCTCGGTGTCCAAATGATGTAGCGACCCGCGGTTCGGATCCTACGTAAAGCTGTGGGCTCCCTCAGGCATACGACCTTTGCCGTTACGAAGGAGTTTAAACAATGCAATAATCTAAAGGTGTTGTGTAGGTTAAATAATCCTCAAGTTAAACAATCCTTAAATAAAAATAAAATATTATTAACGATTGGCCATAAATAAGTTTCGCTGTAAAACTCGACAGTGACAGTTTTTATGACTAAAGCACAACATAGAATTATGATAAATCTGATTTTAGATCTTTTTCACCTTTCTCATCATGCATCATGTTAAAAAGGAGATGATTAATTTTTATATGTACCACATACCGATGTGTGTGTATATATATAGTATTTCGCAGTAATTGAGTTCTTTGTAGCCATCAATCTTGGCTGTGAAATTTCTTTGTATTTCTTTTTGCTTTATTCATTTCTTTTTTTATATGAAACGTTATATTATATTATATATATTAAAAGAAATAAAGAAATTTCAAAGCCAAGATTGATGGCTGCAAAGAACTCAACTACTGGGAACGAAGAAAGAGGTACACCATAATATAATACACTCGTAAGTATGGAAAAACTAGTGCCTAACCTTAAACTGAACCCCCATAACCACCCAAACAACAATGGAAAATAGGAACTGTAAATGTGTAGTGTTCCCAAACTAAAGACCAGACAAGGGACATCCTTAACACAAAGAAAATAGTTTTGTTGTCAGAGGGTCAAGACTATTTAACCAGCTACCCAGAGACATCAGAAACATCACAGATGTCAACATTGGAGTCTTTAAAAGAAGATTAGACGCCTGATCAGGACAGTAATTCTATCCTGCATCAAGTCAGGTCTGAAGAAGGGGCCACCAGCCTGACCTCCGTGTGAAGAGAGACCGACGCACGGAGTATCTACAAGGTTCCAAGGTATATATATATATATATATATATAAGCAAACAACCACAAGGAAAAGGAAAAAGAAACACGAAGTCCGAGCGCTTTTGTGATATATTCACATCTTAGGGAAAAACAAGAATTTCTTGTTTTTTCCCTGAAGATGTGAATATATCACGAAAGCGCTCGGACTTCGTGTTTCTTTTTCCTTTTCCCTGTGGTTGTTTGCTTATTAATAAGATCACGTGTTATTCTGTGATTTTAGTGCATATATATATATATATATATATATATATATATATATATATATATATATATATATATAATTATAATACATACCAAAGGATAATACATTCACTAATGTAACTGCTTCAGTTGTTTACATATCTATAGAGAGATTCTAACAGTCAACCTCTGCAAAATTTCTGTATTTACATTAATAAACATTCCAAATATACTAAAAATTCAGTAATTTTCTACTTGCCTTTTATTAAGGAAAATTTGTAGTAATAATTTGCTGAAAATTAACATCAGTCATACCATTCATTTTTATTTGATTTTGCCACAATGGAATTAATAAACATGAAGGAAAAAAACTAGATAAGGCTTCTTTTTTTTTTCTTGCTTTCCAAAGGTGTTTGCTTTCTTGTCCACAGATTCTGTGATCCAGAAAGTATTTGATGACTTAAGATGGACAGGGGGCAACCGCTACCGTCGTCATGGTAACTCAATATCATCTGAATAAACAGTTTGATTACCTGGTAAAAATCTTCCTTAATTTGGTGTGAAAGTTCAATATAGGTTTGGTGTTAAATAAACTATAATTATCGTTAACCAAAGACTTTGTGCCCGCAAGAGACATATAATTACAGAAAAAAATTAAGAACACGCAATTATATTATCAGTTTACATTTTTTTTTTAAAGTTTATCCTTAAAAAGATCTGCAAATATAAATTTTCAAATTTAAAAATTAAAGAAAACGGTAAAGTTCGTATAACTTAAACAATTTATAACTCCTTTAAATAAAATAATATAAAATAATACAAGCGGTCTGCATTACAACACTAGATAATTATTTTTTTATTATAGGTTAATATAAAATATTAATAAAAAATAAACTGTCTGGAGCGGTGAAATGAGAGACAAAAAGCAAGAAGAGGATAGAGAGATTCGAATAGCAAAATCTTGTAACTTAATCCGCGCAGACGTCAAGCCTTTGTTTAAGATAATATATTTTATTAATACATTATTAACCATTATCCTTCTGTCCCTCTATTCCTTCATATATATATATATATATATATAGTAAAGCTATAAAGTAATACTGATCTTTTGTGTATTTACTTTGTGTAACTATCATTGCGTAGGTTTCCTTTTTACGAAGAATATATCAACAAATCTTTTATAGTAAAATGCCTCTAATAAAACACAAACACAAAAAAAAAAACCGCGCGCGCGCGCACACACACACACACACACAATAAAAGGAAAATAGAAAATTATCGATATGAAAAGAATATATGAGCAAGATATTCCTGTCCAAATACGACCGCACTTACACACACTTACACATACACATACACACACACACACACACACACAGAGCATATAAGGAGGAAGGTGAATCGATAAAACGCATATTAAATATGATAATCTTACACAAATTGCGAAAACGTTTTAAAACTAAATATATAAAATGTCTCCCAGAAACCTTAAGGGATGCAGCGTGTCCTGAGAGCGGTCGAAGAGGGTATTCGGTTGCATTTGATCGCGGAGCGAGGCTCGAATTCTAATCAAAGTAAACTTGATAGTCTGGCCAGCACCTGATGTTCGCCTCCATTCCTCGAGACCCGAATCGTGAGAAGTACTCGAGAAGAATTAAGCGTTTCCTCAAAGATTTAATGGGAAGTGATTTGAATTTAGGTAAATATTAGGGATTGCAAATGTGGAAAATTGAATTTGAATGGGATAGCCCGTCCATAATGGCGTAAGAAACAATTTTTTTCTATATATAGAATTTGTTTTAATAGTTAAAAGGGACCCTGAAAGAAGAAAGTTGATTTTCTTTTTTAAATTTTTATATAGTTTAAAAGGTTTATAATTATTATTTATAATTTCAGTTTTTGGAAATTCTCTGTTTCAAACTAATCGTTCTATATTGTCTCTTTTCTGATATTACGTAAATTATAATGATAAGCTTTATTGGTCTGATATAATTATCATAAAATACTATATAATATATAAAATGACCTGCAGTTAGAATAATACAAATTCAGCCTCTAAATTGAAAAATAAGCCAATTAAAAAAAAAAAAAAAGTCATACAATTTTTAATAAGAGCCCAGTAAAGCCTAAAGCTTAAGGGCCAAATTAAATAAAATAAATAGTCAAGCTTCACACTTATTTGTCATATAGTAAATTGTGAAACCAATGTATTTATTATTATTATTACTAACAAAGGTTATTCAATTCAATTCAATTAAAAAATTTAATTATTAAATTCTTAACTCCGACTCTGGTCCCAAAAATAAGTCTGTAATTCCTTGAAGCTGAAATACAACCTTACTATATGGTTATACATAAAGTTAATTTACATAAAGGAAAAATTCTTACCTCTTCTCCTTCCAGTTTTAGTTTGTTCATTTATTTCATCTCAACATTTCTTCGGAATTCTCTTCAAAAAGTGAGATAATTCAAGAAAATCGCCAAACTTAAAATCTCTTATCTCTCACTTCGAACTGAGAGTTAGTTCGCTTCCATGTTTAGGCCTATAATCTCATATTTTACATATTGTGTAAAACAGGCGTAAATAAATGTCATTTAACAATTGTTTGATTACAGTTGCTCTGTGTAAATATTGTACGTATTACTTAGTATACAGAAAGGAGATGCACTGTCAACCCTATTTTATGTAACAGAAGACCGGCCATAATAAATATAATGTTACACATTCACCTTTAGGCCTGAGATGAAGTAGGGACATTATAGATCAAGAGATGGTTGCCACGGCAACTGTAATTTGATCTGAGACGCAACATCTCGTTTTCTTTATCTATTGTGAGCGCGTGTGGGAGGGGGTTCTTTGTTAACTTCGGTAATTGTTTAATCTGAAATAATAGAAGAAATGATGGGAGGATTTTCTCTTTCTCTCTCTCTCTTTTCTCTCCCCATATACAGTATACACACACACACACACTCCTTTTAAAGTTTTGTTCATAATTTTCTGTAGAGCCTTAAATGATAGTCTCAGAATTACTTTAAAATATATAATACATTAGAAAAATATTTATACACTAGTAACATTCATTCATCAATTAATTAATTATAAAAACTGTACCTGTGCATCTACCTATCTTATAAAAATTCACTTCTCACTAACTCACACTTAAGGGTGATGCAGTTCTGATGAAATCGTATACAACAAAAAAGCGTAACCAGTTTCAAGCACGAGAACTTAGGCAGAAAGCATTGTTTGCTGGTACTTAAGGTTTAGTTAGAACAGTGATTCCCAGCCTTTTTTATGCTGCGACCTTAAATTGGCCACCAACAGGACCTCCCGACCCTCAGGTAACTCAGGTTTATGATAAAATTTAAATGTGTATATAAATATAAATTGAATTAAGAAATGGTGAATATAGTAACCCTTCGCGACCCTACTTGAGAATCCCGGCGACCATGATTTGGGTCGCGACCCGAGGTTGGGAACCATTGAGTTAGAAGAATGATCATTTAAGTAATTACCCCATGTACCATTGGTTCTAGTAGTCTGGGTACACTGGGCTGTAAGGACAGTGTGAGGCAGTGCATCCTGATTATTGGAACTAATAGTACAGCTTTCACTGCTTTCATTCCTCATTAGTCCATGCACTGCTGAGGAATAAAGTTTCTTGAGGCAAATAGGACTAAAAGTAAGTTGCACAATGGCCACAATCACAGTCGGATGAACGCAAGGACTCTTTACAAGACGAATCATAGGGTTAGTGCAACTCCATTTTAAAGTAATGTCTGGGTCACTGCAGATTTACCTTTCTGCAGCCTTCAGTCTGTCATCACTGATGTGAGTTCGCGCTACAACCTTATTCATCCAAAGCAGAGGAGCTCCGAACGAGTGTTAGGATCCAGGCTCCCTGCAAAGGATACAGGGTATACCAAAAATCTTCCTAGCTTTAACCCCAAAACGAGATGAAAACATCACCATACACCGTTCGTGGGAGAGGCAGTTTAACAAAAGTAAGAACTGCCCTTAAAACTTCTAGTGCCAATGATGGATGCCCAAATTGACGGACCCAGTATACACTAAGTTAACACAGTTAACCTCCTCTTAGTTGGCCTGGGCGCTGTTAACAGTTTCTCGTCCTCCTGACTGATTATTACCAACTTCTTTCTATGCATGGAATTAATGATCTCATAAAATTAAGCAATTCAAGGTCAAAAATTAAGAGTCAGGAATAGAAAACACGCGAATTTAGGTCACTAAATCTTCCAAATGTTTGTTTTATCAACATGGTTTGCATTTGGTACGACGTTTCTGTTTGTTCGTACAGCAAATCCTAAAGCCGTTATAAATCCGGAGACACATTTTGAGTTTTAAATTCATAAAGTATATAAATCCTAAAAGTATAATTTTCATTAAGAGGATTATCACGCAAATATATGAGATTAGTTTCAGATAAGTTTTAATTCATAAACTAAGATATACCCTTTGATGATGTCAAAGTAAACAGAAATCTGATAATGAGCTTAAATCTACTCATTTATGTAATCTTTGTAAGTCCTCTAAAACATGTGTTTTACAAAGGCTGAAATTTATGAAGGTAAATTAGGATAAAAGCCGAATATAATGAAGAAATTTTAAGGGATTATCACAGTTCGGTCTTCAAGTGAGGAAAAGGAAAACCACCTGAATGGTGTCGGTAAGATTTGATTTGTTTATTTAGGTTTTTACTGTCTCTAAAAATTCCATAATAATTGTTTGTAAATATACGAGGCGTTCGGGCGAATAGAAGCGAATCAACCAAAATCACGAAATGGTTAATTCGCCTCTATTCGCTTGAGCGCCTCATATGTTAGGATATAGTTATAGGTTACGTTAAATTAGGTTTAGGCATAGGTTATATCCTGTTAAGGTACATTAGATTAGGTTAAGTCTAGTTATGTTGCACTAGATAAAATTAGGTTAGGGTAAGTTAGATTCCTTTTAGGTTTTGGCGTTTTTTGTTAATGAGAACTGAAACCCTTTCGTCAAAATACTTTGCATTCAAGAAAAAATTCTCGACGTCTCCTGAATTTGGTCGATCGTGAAGTATGTATGATGGGGTTGTTTAACCTCCTTCGCAACATTTAAAGTTATACGAGGAGAGGATCTATAGCTTTACGCGGGATCCGAACTACGGATCGCTACATAATCTGGACAAAGAGTAGACGGGTCCCCCAACCAACTAGTCTCCGGACCCATTGTCACTTAACTTCGCTGATCGACGAGAAGCGGTGTTACGACACTGGCCACGACGTAACCAGGTCAATCGTGAAATATGTTTGTCTTCTAAAGGGTCGATCGCAGCACCAACTTTTAAAACCTTTCATGAAAATATATCACTGAAATATGTACAAAATTAATTTCTATTAAACTCTGGGTAGATATTCAGTTTCGCGGAAACATTGTTTTTGACAAAGTCTAAATTTGCTACAAAGATCCTGATTGGCCGAAATTGGTCACGTGGGGAAATAACAAACGTCAATTGAAGCGTATTCTAGTCGCAGCGAAACTTAATATTAGCCAAACTCTGCACTCAATTCCATTTGATATAAACCAATAAATTAGAACAAAGAAAGATTTCCAAAAACCTACTGAAGGTGAAACTATAAATTCGTTAAAACCTCCACACTATTGAACTCTGTCTAATAAAGAAATTACTAGTTTTTTACCAGTTTTTTTACCCAGTGAGAAAAAAACGTTCCATAGCTCGATGTACAAAACCTACTCAAATTGAAATGTAAAACCAATATAAAATAAGGTTTTTCAGGGTTTACAACTCAAATATTTAGAAATTGGAAGGGTCACTATACACAAAAAAAGAAAAAGCTTTAATTTTTGTTATATTTATGCAAAAACGATGAACCCATGTTTGAGTCATGACTCATAATCGATAATAAATAAGGAACAGACAGCGTATAATGCAAGGAATTATACTTTTTACACGCACGGAACAGACGGATTTTTGTCTGTTTATACGAAAACGAGACTGGATTTAAATTACGAAATAATTTTTAAGATAAAATTATATTTAAATTTATTGGCAATAAATTATAATTTTTTTTAAAAAAAATTTCGTCTAAAATTCACTTATCGGTCTTTGTACATCGAAGGTTGTTGCAAAATACGATCATTATAATCGTATAAAGTAATATATTTCTTTTCTTTATTTTGTATATATATATAAAAAATATATTAGAATTATTAATAAAACTATTTTATTATTCATATTATAATACCAAATAAATATTTATTATTCTCTTTATTTGACCATTATCTTTATCATCATTATTAAAGTTTTCTTAATTTGGCGGGCATACAATTTTATTTTTTGTTTTTTGCCTCAAGGGCTATTACCAAATTTCTAAATGTTCCTTGGAATTCCCCGCAACAGTCATTAAAGTGCTGACAGACAAACTTGGTAATATTTTCATTCACGTGAAGTATGTACGTATTTGGACAATGAATTGAAGTCGCATTTTCAATTTTTCTTTTGCGGACGTTGCCAAGGAAATTAAAGCTATCGAGATATTTTAATTTTACATATGGAAATGACTCGATCTGTATTCCTGTATTTAGATGAATATGAAGGAAACAAATTCAAGGATAAAGTATAATTTTATAATAAATCAAGGCATTAACTTGGATTTATATATGCATGATTAATTAATTATTTTATTACATTAGAATTTTTCAGGAAAGGAATCACCTATATTTTATATATATATATATATATATATATATATGTACGTACAGGGCTATTCAAATTGATTCACTTGATTTCAAATGAGAATATTTTCTAATGTTACAAATACAGAGTGATTTGTGATACATCAACCAAAAGAAAAACTGTCCAAATTTTGTCTCTCACCTTATAAATGCTCTATGTGACTTCCCCTAGTTACACGAGCAACGTCGACACGATAGTCGAATTCCTCCCATACTCGCTCCAGCATGTCCGTTGTCACTGACTCTACGGCAGTAACAATCCTCGAACTGCCGATACCACCGACGGATGCTCTGAGCATCCGGTGGATCTGTTCTGTAACGTCGACGAAACTCACGCTGCACTGTGACTACCGATTTACAGCTCGAAAACTGCAACACACAAAACGCCTTCTGCTGTGCGGACGCCATTTTCACACTGACTGTTTGTTGCTAGGCTAGGCCACGGCGTGACTTTGGAGCCCTCTCGCGGTGATCTTGTAAAATTCGGAGATTTCCTCTTTCATGTGGTGTATGCCCAGTTGATGCACGGTTGATAGGTACGGAAGTATTCTCAGTTGAAATCGGATGAATAATATTGAATAGCCCTGTATATGTATATGTGCCTCGGTGGTGTAGTGGTTAGCGTCGCTGACTACGAATCCATCGGCCCCGGGTTCGAGACCCGACGGCAGCCGGCGCGCAGCAAAACCCAGCTGTTCATCCTTCCACACAATAAAGAAAGTGGTTGGTAGATAAATGGGTACCCTAGGTGGCCTAGTGGTTAAGACGCTGGGCTGCTGATGGGGTGTGGTTCGGATTCCACGTTAAACTGTAGGTCTAAGGTGGAGTGAAAAGCTTGACCCTCGTCAGAATGAACAATTCGGGCGGAAGCTAACCAAAGGTGTGTATATATATATATATACACACACACACACACACTATATATATACACATATACACACACACTATATATCTATATATATATATATATATATATGGTTCGCAAAATCCTACACGTTTTATTATTTCAGTATGACCATTTCAGAATTTCTCCTTCGTCAACGCAATATTAAAACAAACTCGCATATTACTTTACAATTAAAAAATTAAATTTAAATTGAAATATCTATAAAGCTAATAACAAAAATGCATTATTGATCAAAATCTGAAAGATTTAAATTAAATTAAAAATAAGACTACAGTAAATTAATTTTAAACTGTATTAAAAACATTAATTAAAAGTGTGTATATATAGTGAGAGAGAGACTGGACGAAGTCTGTTTAATTGGTATGAAATAAAAAATCAAACTTTAATTAATTAAAATAATGAAATTTTAATTTAAATGCGAGAATTTGTTAATTAGGCATTGATCGTAAAACAATATTAAAATCGGCTATTTTGGGATCAATTATATGTATTAGGGCTTAATCTCTACAAAGTGGGATATACTGTACGTCCCAGCCATTGTCGCGACACCGCTTCCCGTATTGATCAAGGAAGGTAAGCAACGTTCGGTCTGGGGAGAAATTGGATGGATCTACAGATCTACAGAAGCTAAGGCTAACAAAGACCCTAAGATCTACTCTAAGGTTAGCCCGAGAGAAAGGAAAGAGTAGGGGGTTAAGAGAAGAGAATAAGGGGTTAAGTAAGTAGCAACACCAATCACTCGTGGGTTAACATTTATTCAGAAAAAGAGAAAAAAGACTCACCATCATCATCATCCGCCGGCCACTGCCGACAAGTCGGAAAAATAGTCGGAGAGAATAGGAGAGGGGTGAAAGATGAAAAGAAGTAAAATAAGAACGCTTACAAACCATGCAAACACAGTCTTAACTCACTGTCTAAGTTCATAACATGCAAACTACAGACTTGCAAGTAAAGAGAGGATAAGAAAAAAAAAAGTAGGTAAAGTTAAACAAAAAGTTAGTTTACGCTACGAGCTACATCTACGTTCGTGTTAGTCTAATTTTTTTTTTTATAATTTTTGTTGCTGGCATATCACACGCTGGCATGTCAAACTGGCATTATCGTCAACAGACTCATCCTCGACCACCAGAGCTCCTGTTGCTAATTGTTTTTTTTTTTAATTTTAAACAACGTTAATATTTTTAAAATGCCTATCTAAACGGTTTTAAACACATTAACGCTGGTAGAGTTAACGACTGACGCGGGAAGATTATTCCATTTATCAATTACTTTAAACGTAAAGAAGTTTTTAACGATATTAGTAATGAACGTCTGCCACGCAACTTAAATCCATTATTATGAGTATTGCTATTATCGAAAGTGAACAGTTGTCAAAATTTACGTTATCGATGTTATTAACGATTTTGAAACTTCAATAAGCTCCCCCTTAATCTCTTAGTTTCGAGTGAATCCAAGTTTAACTCATTAATCCTATTTTCATAAGGCTTGTTGCGCAATGACGGAATTAGTTTCGTGGCACGACGCTGAATCCTTTCTAACCTATGAATATCCTCACGCAAATACGGGCACCAAAACTGAACGGCATATTCTAAATGAGGCCTGACTAGGGACTTGTAAAGGGGCAATATATAATATCCTTCGATTTGAATTCGAAATTACGCGCTATGAAGCCTAACATCCTATTAGCTTTTGCGCAAGACTCCAGGCACTGGTTCCTAACTTTTAAATCCTTAGATACGCGTACGCCTAAATCTACTTCTTCGTCAACGCTCGCTAACTCTCTATCATCCATCGTGTACGTGTAATTATTGTTACGAGAACCTACATGCAAAACTTTACATTTGTCTACGTTAAATTGCATCTGCCACTTATCCGTCCACTCCATAATCCTATTTACATCGTCTTGGAGCCTATTTCTATCGTCCTCGTTAACAACCTTACCGCCTATTTTAGTATCGTCCGCGAATTTTGACACGTTACTAGTCAATCTTACATCTATGTCGTTAATGTAAATTACGAATAGCAATGGGCCTAACACTGAACCCTGTGGGACACCGCTACCTACATCCAACCACCTCGATTCACTACCATTAACAACGACCCTCTGTCTCCTAGCACGAAGCCATTCCTCTAACCAGTTAGCTACCTGACCGCGTATACCGTGCGCTTTAACCTTCGCAATTAATCTTCTATGCGGAACTGTATCGAACGCGTTTTTAAAATCTAAATAAATAACGTCAGCCGCTCTATGCCTATCATATTCGCGCACTATTTCGTTATAAAATTCTAACAAATTAGTTAAACAAGATCTATGGCGTCGAAACCCATGCTGACTACTATTAATCAAATCTACTTTCTAAGTGATCGATGATACGATCCCTAACTAGGATTCCAAAAGTTTACCTACAATTGACGTTAAGCTAATGGGCCTATAATTACTAGGTACCGTGCGGTCGCCTTTTTTAAAAATGGGCGTGACGTTAGCTAATTTGAAATCTTCAGGAATAATCCCCGTTTCGAGTGACTGATTAAAAATCTTCGTTAAGGGGCCTACGATAACGTCTTTCAAATCTTTCAAATGTCTGGGATAAAAAGCGTCAGGGCCTGGAGCCTTGCTAACTTTTAGTCTATCGATATAATACGCAATCTCACCCTCGTAAACAGTTATTTCATCCAAAATAGTCTCGCTACTAAATGGAACGATATCGTCCACGTCGGGGACATTATTTGCGTCTTCTACGGTAAAAACTGTCGCAAAAAAGTTATTGAAAATACCCGCCATCGCCTGAGCGTCAGAAGCCAAAGCGCCGTTAACATCCACTAGAGGGCCTATGTTATCTTTTATCGGCTTACGATTATTGACCTATTCAAAAAACGTTTTTGGATTATGTTTACTATCCGCAGCTATAAGTATCTCTAAATTACGCTTAGTATTCCTAACTGATCTTTTAACCTGACGTCTAAGCTCGATATATCTATTAAAGTTAGCTGCCGTGCCATTGCGCTTATTAAGTCTATACGCTCTGTTACGCTCGTTTATGAACTCGCCTATTTCCCTAGTCCACCACTTGGGCCTACCAAGATTTCTAGCGCGCTTGGGCCTACGAGGAATAAACTCCCTTTCAATATTCATAAAACTTTCTTTAAACGCCTCCCAATGCAAATTTGTGTCATTACCCATAAATAAGTTATCCCAGTCCACTACTCTCATCCTATCCTATCGTGTTCTATGTCAAGATGATGTAACTATTCTTCTTAGATGATTGGGATCCGCGTAAAGTTGTTGGTCCCCCTCTCTATCGTAATGGACTTTGTTACGAAAAAGGTTAAAGAACCCTCCAGACCAGAAACAACACTCTCCAGAAACTGACGTAATCTTCAAATAATGATAGAAAATAGGAGGTTCCTTTAAAAATTTTAATAAAAGAATATTTTAAGTTTCTAATTCTGTTTTGGATTAAAATTCTCTTTTTAATTACTTTTAAAAGATAATTTTTAATCTTCAGAGTTCAAATCTAGTTCATAATTATCTTCTCTATAATTTGTTTTTTAGTTAAATTAAAATGTTTGTAATTTCAAATCAAAATCAGTTGAAGATTTTTTTTAAGTGTTGAAATACAGGGTGTTTCAGGTCGACCCGAGAAATACCAAATACAAACTACAAATTTCGCCAATTTCCATATTTCTAGGGTCGACCTGAAACACCCTATAGTTTAAAATTTTTAAAGTTTTAATTGTAAAGTATTTGTGTGAATTTTTCACTTCTAATATTGCATTGATGGCAGACATCTCGAAACGTTTATACTAAAAGGATAATAAGACGTGCATCTTTTGTTTTTTGCAAACAGTTTCTACCTATATATATATATATATATATATATATATATATATATAGAGAGAGAGAGAGAGAGAGAGAGAGAGAGAGAGAGAGAGAGAGAGAGAGAGAGAGTCAAAACGCCTGCCTCAACTACAACTATACAGTAATTAATGTTGAGACAACTTTTGACTAACCTTGTACAATGTACATACATACATATAAAACTTTTGGGCTCGTGCAAATTTTTTTAGGTAATCCATTTTTTTTATTTTAAGTTGTTGGGGGCAAATTATTTTAATATAACATTTAAAAGAATAAAAGTATTGAATTGTTATTCTTTTTTATTTTATTCTTTCAGTTAGCAACATGGTAGCTCATAATTCACTAATTCATGAGAAAATTCTCGTCTTGGAATTACATATTCGCTCAGAAAACACTTCATCATAAGAGTAACCACAAATTATATATATATATATATATATATATATATATATATATATATATATAGTGAATAAAAAGTTCAGTCCGATAGAACTTAAAATGTGGAAACCCAAAATCGGGTGAAACTTTTTATTCATGTATATATATATATATATTCTCCTGGATAAAAAACTTTAGTTCCCTCTCTTTCTCGAAGCTTTCTGATTGGTTGCTAACAACACGATGTTTCGAGGGGATACCAAAATTAACCGAAAAATGCTACAAAAGAAATTTTGGAAACATAGGCTGGGTTTTCTTTTTTTTTAATTTTTAGCGGATCATATAGCAGAAACCTTCATTAAAATAACGAAACATTATTAAAAGGGAAATCTGCTGCTTTTTTTTTTTTTTTTTACTTAAAATTATTTGCTTCCCGAAATAGTCGATAACGGCTCAGATTAAATTACAAATTTGTGTATACACATACAAAATTAAATATTTTGCCTAGATATTTCACTTTTTTACTCGTGTACACACACACACACACACACACACACACACACACACACATATATATATATATATATGCGCCTCGGTGGTGTAGTGATTAGCGTCGCTGACTATGAATCCATCAGACCCGGGATCGAGACCCGGTGACGGCAGCTGGCACGCAGCAAAACCCAGCTGTTCATCCTTCCACACAATAAAAAAAACTGGTTGGTGGTTGGTGGCCTAGACGCTGGGCTGCTGGTGAGGCGTGGTTCGGATTCCACGTTAAACTGTAGGTCTAAGGAGGAGTGAAAAGCTTGACCTTCGTCAGAATGAACAATTCGGGCGGAAGCAAACCAAAGGTGTGTGTGTGTATATATATATATATATATATATATATATATATATATATATATATATACACACACACACCTGAAATATTCACTTTTAGGTGTATAATAATAATAATAATAAACAGAGAATTTAAGTTAACAGTTACCAAGCGCTTTCGTGTTTATTTCTGAACGCAATATCAATGTCTAACAATCATTATTTGCAAAAGTATTTACAGTTTACAGCGACAGGCGTATGACAGGAGTGAAGACTGAATTTACGCGTTAAGCGATGCATCATTATGTGACCTTACAGTTAATTAGTTCACTTGCGTTTCTCAGTGACTGGAAGCTCACGAAAATAATGAGGATATTTTTAATGATCATTAGATGATAATTGTATATACTTGTAGTGGAAATCTTATGAGATGGAAAGAGAAGATGAGCAACGAGAAGCGGGACCAATCCGATGATAAACACTCCCATTCGTACTGCGAAATGTTTTGGTATTGCCTAACATCATACCCAACGCCAGCCAGCGCTCTTACCTCAGTGAATAACACTATTTTTACGTAAGCAAAATGAAGACACCGAGGTCGGGGGTTCGTCTCGCGGTGATGGTAGTAATAATCCAGGAGTTAGTGCGATTGGTTGCATTAGTCTGGTCGTAATGGACTGTACCAGTTTCTGGCCGTCTTTACTAATTATCATTAAAAGTTAATTTCATTTAAATAACTGATGTTGTTATGGATTAAGAAAAACAAAATAATTAAAATTAACAAAATTAAAATGAGGAAATAAGTTTAATTAAAAAATGTGTACAAGTCTTAGACAGAACGGTTGAAAAAATGGGTGAATTTGGCATACAAGATAAGGATCAAGATATATATATATATATATATTATATATATAATATATAACATATATATATATATATGTATATATATATATAGAGGGTGTCCCATAACTTTGGCATCATAAGGGAAATTCATATTTTTCTATTTCTACAAACCATAATTCATATTTTTCTCTTTCTACAGGCCATAATGTCTGTGAGCAAGGAAGAACGAATCCAGATAATTCTACTCATAGGAAATCGGAGTCAAAGAGACTTTGCAACAAGTCTGCTAACACAACTCTGTGTTATTGGCTCGCGGTCTGGATGCAGTATGTTAAATTCAGCAGCGGCCTCTCTTTGACTCCGATTTCCTATGAGTAGAATTATCTGGATTCGTTCTTCCTTGCTCACAGACATTATGGCCTGTAGAAAGAGAAAAATATGAATTATGGTTTGTAGAAATAGAAAAATATGAATTTCTCCTATGATGCCGGACTTATGGGACCCCTGTATTTATATATATATATATATATATATATATATATATATATATATATATATATATGCCCGTCTCGGTGGTGCAATGTTTAGTATCGCTGATTCGGAATCCAGTGGGTCCGGGTTTGATTCCTGGCGAGAGCAGGCGGCGCGGAGCTTACACAGTTGTTCATTCCTCCATAAAAAATAGGTTGGTAGATAAATGGGTGCCTTTGGTGGCCTAGTGATTAAGATGCTGGGCAGCTGATCGGAAGGTCGTGAGTTCGATTCCGGGCGAAGACTAATTTCTGACCACCCGTGGTGGGGCGTTGTTCGGATTCCACGTTAAACTGTAGGACTAAGTTGGAGCAACAAGCTTAACCTTCGTCAGAATGAACAATTCGGGCGTAAGCAACCCAAGGTGTGTATATATATATATATATATATATTTTACCGCGTAACCTCGTAGTAGTTGCTTGTATTGATCTCTCTTCACACGAAGGTCAAGCTCTAGGCCTGGCTTGGTGGATGAGAGAGATTGCTCTCTTGCGATCTCCATCGCACAAAGCCAGGCACACCCAGCTTATCTGGCACCGTCCTAAGCCAGGCGTCTAGTCTTCGTTTGAAGAATTCTACGTTGACACCAGTAATGTTCCTGATCTTCGGAAGCTGGTTGAATAGGCTTGGTCCCCTGACAACCAAACTATTTTCCTTTAGAGTTCAGGGTGTCCCTTGTTTGGCCTTCAGTTTGGGAACACTACACATTCAACCTTTCTCAGTGTTGTTTGGGTGGTTACTTGGTTCAGCTTGAGGTCTGGTACCAGCTTTCCATTATTTTTCACGTGTAAATTATGATGTATCTCTCCCCTTCTTTCCAGTGAATATGGATTTAATTTATGAAGTCTTTCCCAGTAAGTGAGTTCTTTGCAGCCATCAATCTTGACTGAATTTTTTTTTAAATTTCTTCTTGTTTATTAATTTCTTTTTTTTTATATAGGGACGTCAAGACTGAGCAGTATTCAAGTTTTGGTGTGATCAGTGTTTTCAGCAGGGGAATCATTACTCTCTTGTTCCTTCATTTAAAGGTTCTTAGTACTTGTCCCGCGACTCTTTTGCTTTGTTTATCGCTATCTGATTTTGTCTCTCAAATTTTGCATCGTCGGTCATTATAATGCCTAAATCTATTGCTTCTCTGAATTTCCTGGATATCTGGGACATAATGTTTTGTTTTAGCTCCTCATTTCTTCCATATCTCAAGAGCTGAAATTTCTGTTAAAGTTCATGTTGTTTTCTGACCATTTATATATTCTGTTCGTGTCCCTCTGTAGGGCTTCTACTTCTGTATTACTGATTTTTCTGCTGATTTTTGGATCGTTTGCAAAGGATGCTACTATACTGTTGTTGGTTACTTCATTGTCTGTCTGTTAGCATGATAATGAATATGAGTGGAGCCAATGAACAATGAACAATTCGGCGGAAGCTAAACCAAGGTGTGTGTGTGTGTGTGTGTGTGTGTGTGCATATATATATATATATATATACTGTATGTATATATAACAAAAGTTGAGTCTTTTCCATATAAGGAATTATTAAGTGTGGAAATTAAATTTAACAAGACACGAGTAGTTAATTAAGAATATAGCGAAGACAACACACCAAACAAACGCACCAAACAAACGCACATATCTTAAAAAGGAATATTCCATTTTTCATTGGTTTAGCACAACGCTTGAATTGGAACCGAGGACAGTCAATTACAGAATTTATGAAATTACATTTTAAGTACAAGACAAGTACTATGGTTTACATACAGAAGTAAATAGACACCACGATGATTTTCCTTAAGAATAAATAGCAAAACTCACCAATGAAATGCCAGAACGTGTGTACTATAGAAAAAAACTGAAGGTGTCTAGTGACAATCACAAATTAACAATTAGCCATTTTGTCTCGTTAATTTTTTTTTTCTTATTTATAGGAAAATGCATTTAATTTTAATTAGGGAATATACTCTTTGTTAAATTTAAAATCATATGTTAGTAAGATACTGTTACGAGTTATGACCATAATAAGGGGAGTTTGAAATACAACCATTTCTATTGCGAAGACTAAAATTGCTTAACTTTTACAGTATGAAATTCATCATTGAAATATTTTCTGGACAATGATATCGATAAAGTTGGCGAGGAAAGCATTACTCGGAGGAAATGTTTAAAAGGAAAATTTAAATCTATAGACAATGAGGTGATAACTTGGACCAAATTTCAAAAGGAGGGTTAAACAAAATGAGATTTATAGGTTTTGTTTACATTTAGGATTAGAGGATTAGGGGATAGAGCTATGAAATTTCATACCAATCCCTATAAAAGTAAACTAGTGATGAACAGAGGTGGTGAAATGGTTAAGGAGAGAGAGAGATTTGAATGTCAAGAAGAGAAGAGAGGGTGTGATGTAACTTCAGAGGTATAAACTTCATAATGTGTTATATATATATATACACACACACAACTCGTTAGACCCGACTTTTCTCCTGCCCGAATTGTTTATTCTGGCGAAGGTCAAGCCTTTATCCCCACCTTGGACCTTCATCCTAACGCGGAATCTGAAGACCTCGCGATCTACCTCCAGATCAGTAGTACATTATCTTAATCTTAGTGTATATATATATATATATATATATATATATATATATATATATATTTAAAAAAAGGTTTGCGATAAAAGTGTCAAATTTGACAGGCATCCTGCAAAGTTTGGTTGGTTTGTCAGATGTCCGATATTTTTTTTTTTTTTTTTTAGGCAGACAAAAAGGAAGTTTAAAAATAATCGAATAAGTAATTGTTTTGAGTGTTAGTAATTTTAAGATAGAAAATAATATTTATGACTTTCCTTTAATGAACGTATTTTTAAATTAATTTTTTATTAATTAATCCATGTTATTTTTCAGTCATAAAATTTAAAAAAAATGGAATTTAAAAATATTTTGCATTTATTAAAATTTGGGAGCTATTGAAGAATAAGGACCCCAGCCTTCTTTAGTTAGCTTCATAAGGCTAACTAACGAAAATATCATGACCTAACCAATCGTCAAAGGCGTACAGTTAACCTAACGATTGGTTAGGTTAGGTCATAATATTTTCGTTAGTTAGCCTTATAAGCCTAACTAAAGAAGGCTGGGGTCCCTATTCTTAAATAGCTCCAAAATTTGAGAATTAGATACTTTTTACTATCACGATAAGGCAGTTTCATGAAATTAACTTTTTAGACTATTTTCACACGCGTTTTTTCATGTTTATAAACAACTATTTTTTAATGTTTTTTTGAGTTCAAAATAATAAGGTACATTTTATGCCCCCTTTTCCTTCCTGTATGGACCACTTTCGTAAATTTCATGCCCCCTTTTCCTTCCTGTATGGACCACTTTCGTACGTAAACAATGATGTCTTTCAGCTAACGAAAGATCGTTCATTACGAGTCAACCATATTTTATCTTTATAGCGACAGACGAAGTTTATCGTGCGTTTACTATCGTAAATTCACTCAAACATTATTGAAGGAGAAATTGTAGGGCAGTGACGATTATACAGAAATCAGAAATGAAGGAACTGGAGAACATTTTAAAATTTAAAAGTTAAAACGAAATGGCTTTCCTTTGGATTTCCAGTATTCTTATAGTGATTTTGCTTAACTATAACTACATACACTATATACATAAAGGGTTGCCAAAAATGAATAGATACCACGATGATTGTCCTCAAGAACAAATGGCAAAGCTCATATATATATATATATATATATATATATATACATAACTAAAAGCGAATAAAACCAAACTATGTTAGAATAAAAATTTACACCATTTCCTTTTTAAGAAATTCTTATATGCGTTAAGTTACGAAAGCGTTGAAATTGGTAATGTACATTTTTATTCCATTGGAAATTTATTGAAAACCGCACTGAAGAACTCGTCTGGAAAATACTAAAATTTTTACACATTATGTAAATTAATCCACTAAATTTATAATTGAAACGTGGAAAATTTTCAATACAATATTGTGCGTTAGGTGTATGTATATATATATATATATATATATATATATATATATTATATTATACACACAGGGTGATCCAAGAAGGGGTTCCCAAAACAATAATTTATTACAATTTGTGGGAACATCTATTTGGATACCTACCCTATATATATATATATATATATATATATATATATGATAGGTATCCAAATAGATGTTCCCACAAATTAATGTAATAAATTTTTTTTGGGAACCCCTTCTTGGATCACCCTGTATAATATATATATATAGTATATACAAAGTTTTGTCTAATGGAATAAAATTATATATGAAATTATATTATATCGTTTATTAAGTATACGCCGATTTTATACAATTATTAATATATAGTGGCGGCAATGTTTCGATCACAAAGGTGCTTTTATCTTTATGGCATTAAAATGAAGAATAATGGCGAAGAATTTATATCTATTACTAATATGTAAATGGGTCTCTGGCAAGATATTTTGCATAAAAAGAGTGGGGGGGGGGGTATTATTAAATTTATTTCTTTTTCCTTTTTTTTAATAGTAATTTTTATTTTTGATACATATTAATGCATGCAGCTACTGGCATGATTATATAATTTTGAACTATAGTAACGGGATATTAGAATACCATCGGGTTTTTTTTTTGGAGGATTGCATTGTTAATCTAGTGTAGGTTTTTGCGTTTCTAGGTATCTAGATTTTTAGAATTTAAAATTGGTTTTATTATAACCTTGGGTAACCATGGTTTACCTTCCGCCCGAATTGTTCATTCTGACGTGCTTCACGAATTTAATTTCGTATATATATATATATATATATATATATATATATATATATATATATATATATATTCTTTAACTACTTGCTTAAAAAATAATTATAAGTCATTGAATTAATATATACATTCATGACACTTGCTTGATACACCAATTGTGGAAGTGGAAGGTTTTTTGAACATTTGTAAAATTATGTAACGAATCTGAGCAATATAATTTCTTATGATGGCTTCTAAAGTTTCGGTAGAATTGGAGCGAGTTTCAAGTTCAGTCGCTGCTTTTAAAGCATTTACTGCCCTGGGACTCTTTAAAGATCCTGCTCTTTAGATATCCTAAAATTAAGTTACAGGGACTGAGGTCAGGTGACAGAAGGCTATAGATGCAAGATGACAAGTCTTGACGGTGAGGGGTTACCTGTTAGACAGGACTCTCGGGCCAAAAATTTCACGCAAAAAGTCCAAATCAGCATTTGTTGCAAGAGGTCTTGCGTCGTCCTGATGAAAACAAATACTTTCCATATTATTGTCTTAGACCATAAGAAATGGGAGGACCTTTTGTGGAGGTAAACATTTTGGTCCATCGCTGAGGGGCATAGTAATGTAATAATGTTGTTTAACCTCCTTCGCAACAGCTAAGGTCATATGACGGAGGGTACCTACAGCTTTACGCGAGATCCGAACCACGGGTCGCTACCTACTCTGGACGCAGAGGACGGCCTCCCATTCAACTACTATCCGACACAATGTGGCTTAACCTCGCTGATCAACGGGAAACGGTGTTACGACATTGATTACGACATTGCCCGGGACCGTAATAAGAATTCATACTTTCCTAATTTGTCACATAATTCGCAAAAGAAAACAGCACTTTGAGCATGTTGTGGGGTTATAAAAAAACTTCCATCCTTCCACAGAAATCCTGTCAAGCTTCATGAACAAGAGTTGATCTATTGACATTTGATAAATAAACCTTTGAAATTGTAGCAGGAGTTAGAGAATCGCACTGTATGTATAAAAGAATTTCAAGGAGGATGAAGTACCATGTCATTATATACAACTCAAAATGTGCTACTTTCATTACCAAAATGGCTATGGCAAATTTGAGAACAGGTCTATTACGTACTGCCATCTTACAACCTACTGGTCTTATAAAAATTATGGCGTACTACTTCCAAAGTCCGACAAAAACACTTCTAAAGTTAGACCAACGCATAAATTTAGAACAAAATAATTTGACCCGTAAAAGACACCGTAAATCGAGAAGAAATTTTTACAAGTTTACTAAAACAACAAAACTAATAAAAGTTATTCAAAACACGACGAGAGAGAGTCCCATCAAGGACTCACGCACAGACATATACTGCAAAGCAAACTATCCAGAAACGATCGAAGCAGGACTCTTTACGGAGGAATGTCAGTCAAAGAAACATGCACTATTAAAAAAAATAGGACATGATACCTCCATAAGGTAAAAAAAAAGTATCAAAATGGTATTCGCAACCATACAAGCTTTGAGACCAAAGAACTCTTTACACAAAGCCTAAAGCTTAAGGGCCAAATTAAATAAAATAAATAGTCCAGCTTCACAATTATTTATGTCATTGTGCATTGTAAAAGTACTGTATTTATTTTATTATTAATAAAGGTTATTCAATTCATAGGCGTTCACAGTATCTCGGAGACGCCATGAAGGAAATGAATGAGGCGAGTAATTTCTTAATGGAGACTGCAAGGACACATTTGAAAACTGTTAGTACTGTATAGATAAGAGAAGTGCGGATTGAAAACTGTAATATATACTAAGCTTTGACTGGACAGAAAGACAGTATGCTATATATATATATATATATAATATATATATATATATATATATACACACACACACACACTGTCCATAAAGTCACGCATCAGAGGAACATAAGCACTGTCTATTTATTTATGTCTCCATCAGGCCAAATATGTTGAGGAACATTCAAAGAAACCTGCTTTTTCGTTTACAAACATGTTTTGAGATTGGTGAGAATCATTCGAACAAATAAATAAAAAAAACAAAAATGTATTTTCCTATGATGCGTGACTTTATGGGGACACACACATATATATATATATATATATTATATATATATATATATATATTATATATATATATATATATAATAAAAGAACGTGTGTGTGTGTGTTCCAGCCATAACTCCAAAATGGAAGCAGTTACAAACATGAAACTTCACACACATATTGATTAAGTCCCGAGGTTGTACACCTGGGTGTTAATAAATTAAATAAGTAATTTAAAAAATTAAATGACCATCAAGATATATATATATATATGAAACCTATGGTAAAATTATTGAATACCCGTTAGGTTCATTGAATGCCAGGTTAGGTTCATTGAATGCCAGGTTAGGTCATCTGCACGCCCTTGACGATTGGTTAGGGTAAGTCGTGATATTTTCGTTAGCTTTAACGAAAATATCACGACTTAACCTAACCAATCGTCAAGGGCGTACAATTAACATAACCGGGCGTTCAGTTGACCTAACGGGGCATTAATATATATATATATATATATATATATATATATATATACACAGGGTGTCCCATAAGTCCGGCATCATAGGAAAAATAATTAAAAAAGGCAAAACAAAAGCTTTTATTTACAGAACGTGTTCAATATGTCCACCATTGTTTCCAATACACAAATTCAGACGTGATACCCAGTCAGCAAGCGCACGGTGAATGATGTCAGGAGTAATGGTGTTACATGCCCCCAATAATGTGCTGCCGCAAATGTTCAACACTCCTAATTTTCTCTGCGTATACCAGCGCTTTCAAGTGGCCTCAGAGATAAAAATCTAGTGGCGTGAGATCCGGGTTTCTAGCTGGCCATTCCACAGGCCCTCGACGTCCTATCCAATGACCAGGGAATTGTTGGTACAGGTATTCCCTTACTTGGGTGCTGTAATGTGCAGGAGCGCCGTCTTGCTGGAACCATGTTGGGAAATTTCCTTCTTCGTTCAAGACACTGGGAAATGCTTCTTCCTTGAGCATACGTAGGTAGGTGCTTCCACTGACATGTTCATCGAAAAAGAGGGGGCCTATGATGCGATCCTTCCAAATGCCACACCATACCATCACCCGAGATGCACCTTGTTCCTATGAAGAAGTATACCAATGAGGATTGTTTTGAGACCAGTAGCGGGTGTTCTGTCGATTTACCTCACCATTTCCATAAAAAACAGCCTCGTCACTGAACAGAATGGTGGACGGGAAATTGGCATCCGAGCATAAGAAAAATATGAATTATGGTTTGTAGAAATAGAAAAATATGAATTTCTCCTATGATGCCGGACTTATGGGACACCCTGTATATGTATATGTATATATATATATATATACATATATATATATATATAGCGTTGAACATCCACTCCGGCAATGCCGGGTCGCTCCGCTAGTATGCTAGTATATATATATATATATATATATATATATATACTGTATTTTTTTTTCCACGAAAACCAACCATATTGCAGAAATTATATTAGGCAAGTCGTTTTGGTGAGATTTTTTCAGGTTTTGTTGACAATTTAACAATATAAATTGAAAACCCAAATCTGCTATTACTGTAGTGCTGTAGAGATCCATGAGGAAACTTTATGAAAAAGCTTTGTGAACGTATAAGTGACGTCAGGACTGTTAAAATTAGCTAAAAGAATATTTACCTCAAACAGAAATGGGAAATCATAAAATTACAGTTAATTAAACTGAAAATAATACAGTACTCACTCAGTTATCCGTGATTGAAGGAGGTCCATGATCATGAATAACCCGATTTCATGGTTGACCCACCACCACTGACTGTCCTCTCACTTCGCGCGCCACAACACAATATTATACTGTTACAGTATACTGTACTGTACAATTAAGTAGTTTGTACTCAAGATATGAAGTTCATCCTCTCCCGAAGATGGCAACTCCTCCCTCTGCTAACGTTGCTGCCGATATTACTCGTCTTTGATAGCGCGGAGACACTGACTGAGGCGCATTGCAGTGGGCTGGAGGGAAGCGAGCCGCCGATGCAAACCACATCATATCACGATTAACTCGGTGTCATGATCACGGATAACTGCACAATTCTCACAATTAATAAATCACGGTTAATTTTATTCACGGTTGAGTGAGTGAATCACGGATAACCGCGTGAGTATTGTACAAGAAAAATGACCACCGAAGTGGGAAAATATTGACCAGGATATACAAACCCTAATTAAAAAAAAGAAAAAAAAAAAAGATAATGCAGCAGTTGAGAAGCAATAAGGAAAATCCAAATTATTTTTATAGATTAAAAACAAAAAAATAAGGAACCAAAGGGCCGATGAACCCCTAAAAAGTGGGTACACTGATTGATAATGTATTGGAGATCTCAAATTTTACGTGCCAGATGCGAATTAGTTTTTGGTGTCTTAAAAATAAAGCGATGTATGACTACCACTCATTCTTTGAAGAAACTGAAGAAAGCCATCTTACAAACTTTGAATTTAAATCGGGGAAGATAGTACGGGCGATAAGACAGGTGAAAACACACTCATCAGCGGCTTCAGACACATGCCACCCTGTTGAAAATGTGTAAAGAGAAAAAACCCTCTACACTTATGGAGAAGATCACTGGACGGAGGAGAAATACCAGACACATTGAAAAGGGATGATCATTATTCCGATTTTCAAGGGAGGAATAGATCGCAATCAAGAACTACAGATCTCTCTGACTTCACACTTTAGCAAAATACTAGAATCGTGAGAGAAAAATCTACGGATATGTAAAAGTAAGAGAAATCCAGCTAAGAGAGCCAACATGGATGCAGGATAATTTCATTGACGGGCGATTGATCATTATAATAATATCGTTGTTAGTCTGGAAAACAACGCAAACTATGATGTCATACACACTGATTTTGCTAAAGCACTTGATAAGTTCGAACACGGAAAATAGGTCAAAGTGAAAGATATGGGGCTAAGAAGCAAAGTATAGGTAAAATGGATGTACAACTTTGCGAGGGAATGTAAACAAATGATCAACGTTTCAAGAAATGTCTTCGGAATTGGTGATATTTAGGTCAGTGCCACAAGGGGAGAGTACTTGCTCCACTATTATTTATAATCATACTTACTGATGTAGACTTTGAAGTAAACAGCAATAGCATAATAGCATCTTTAGATGACAAAAATCGGTAGACAATTTAAGACCACGGACAATATTGCAGCTCTACAAAAGAACAAATACAAAAAGTCAGAATAATATAGAATTAAACATTGAAAATTTTCATCCCTTTAGACAAAGGAAAAATGAAATAAAACCAGTGACATACTACAGATAGACAGGAAATCTATGGAGGGAAGACAAAAAGCAAAGATGTTATAAATAATCATTACTGACGACGCGAACTTTGATTACAAAACAAGATGGCAGTTAACCAGTTAGCAAAGCCAAGAGAATAACTGGACAGAACTCAAGACCTTCAAAAGCAGAAATATCTCTACTGAAAACATTAACTACCCCACATTAAAAGATTAACAAACTAGAAGAAACAAAGAATAATTTTGTAGTTAGAAGTATGACAACCATTAAACACCACGCTCAAAAGGGTGAGTCCTCAAGCTAACCTACGCGGGATGAATGATACCCTGCGAAACCTTGATATATATATAGATTATATATATATATATATATATATATATATATACAGGGCGTCCCAAAAAAATGTATACACACTTTAAATAATTATAAAGGCAGTGTTTATTAAAATACATTTCATTTTCAAAATGTAATAGAATCTACAGACATTATTTAATTGTTTTGTCAACGCCTGTTTTCAAACTGACGTCCGTTCTGGTCCAGGCACTGCTGATAACGCGAAGCAATGGAATCGCAAACATCACGAAACATTTCGTTTAGTATTTGTGTGCATTCTCGTTCAATGGCTGCTCTCAATTCAGCGACTGTTGCAGGTTTTATAGCGTAGACTTTGTCTTTTAAGTATCCCCATAAAAAAAAGTCTAGTGGTGTGAGGTCTGGTGAACGCGGAGGGTATTCTACGAAACCCCTTCGTCCAATCCACATCCACATCGTGCCAAGTACCACTCGCAATACTCCACTCTTCGGTCCGGATCATCATCATCTTCATTAATAGCATGGACTAATCTTGGAATGTAACTTTTCCATTGACAGCGCTTCAAAATGCGTTGGACAGACGATTCTGAAATTCCTACCTCACGACTCGCTTGCCGCACAGATTTTCTTGGACTTTGGTGATACGTTTCCAGTACTCTTTCTTGCTTTGTGGGGCTTGTCGATGTCCGTGGTCTTCCGGAACGCTTCTTGTGGACATTCTGAACAGTTCCATCGGCTTCAAACTTAGCTCTAATTCGAGTGATGATAAGTCGCGTTGGTGGATCTGTTTGAAACTCCCTCCTAAACTGTCTTTGCACTTCAACTGCGTTTTCACACTTCCAGTAGCATTTTAGAATGAATTTCCTTTGTTCAAAGCTTAGTCTGACTGCCATTATTAATTCTAATGGTTTAACTTGGAAAGAAAGAAACATCAATTGAGCTATCAGCTGTTAAAGTGTGTATACATTTTTTGGGACGCCCTGTATATATATATATATATATTAGTGGTGGACCGGATATCCGCATAATTTTTAACATCCGCATCCGCACTTCTGACTGCGGATATTACCTCTAATAAATTATGCAATTTACAATTAAATTAGCTTATAAAGTAGCTTATAAGGCCCAGTCATGCACATTTCATGTAAAGTATTAATTGTTAATGAACAAACAAATATATAAACCTCAAAATATAAATACCTGGTAACACAGAAAATTGAGTGAAACTTGTTTCATTGAATTTTCTGTTGCTGGAACTCTTGAGAAAATTATTATTTTTATCATAATGAAAATATTAATTTTAATTCTTATGCATTGCCTCCACAATAGTAATATCACGAAATTTGAAAAATTATGTCATATATTCATAATTCTATATTATATTGATAGATTAAATATCCGCACCCGCAGATATTGAAATAAAAAATCCGCATCCGCAGATGTTGAAAAACTGACATCCGGTCCACCACTAATATATATATTAAACCAGCGCTAAGGCCGTTTCTTTTTAAAGTTCTTACAATACTTTTCTGAGCCAATATTAATTACAAGATTAATTAGATTAAAACAATATAACCAATAATCACGTTATATAAAGTGCGATGTGTTAAACTGCCAACCGAGTTATAACAATGAAATAAACTGGGCCAGCATTTCCAATACAGATACATGAAACTAGTAAATGAAGTGATATCCACGATCTTCATTGTAGAACTTGTAACCGAGTCGATGATATACAGAGTGGCCACAAAGTCTCTTTGCAGTGAAATTACAGCATATCTGTATGTTGCCCTTGTTTTTCATGAAAAGGGGACTTTGTGGCCACTATGTACAGTAATGTAATCTATCACTACAACTCGCACTCGATACAAATTAAATGGTTAACTTCGCCTTGTAGCATTTGGAGCCTAGCTCCAGCTAGGGAAGATTTACTGGTTCGTATCGTTATTTCACGCAACCCTTAACTGGTCTATAGACTGCTTTACTCTACAGTTCGCTAATTTATCTTCAATTCACTACTGCACGTTCAATTATTTCATAAACTCGCTCGTGTCTTCAAATGTTTATTTTATAAATTCTTTTAAATCGTAATCACTGTTTTTAAGCAGAGAACATTCCATATAAACAGTATAAACTAATTGTAAAATTTTGAACTTAAAACTTTTCAAAATCTAGAACTTTAACGTATATGCCAACCAAGTAACCAACTGGTTAACAGATTAACCTAACCAACCATTCACACAATGACCCGTCTACAATATATATGTAATCTTAGAAATGAAGTAGAAACACATTGGAACGAGAGAAGAGGCAGATTTTGCACTCTTCCAGCTGCAGTGAGGCGGGACACTGGGCCATGAAAACGAGGGTGGAAAATACCCTCAGAATACGAGACTAAAAAAGTTTTAATAAACTGCCGAAAAAAACTGAGGAACCTTCAGGAAACCAAACTGAATAATTTCGAGAATCAAATGGATAGGTTCTTGTGCAAAGTCCCTTACCAGCTATGCAGGGCAGGAGGAGAGCGGAAACCAATTCTGCCCTCCACCAAATCCCGCAAATGAGGGGGGATACTGCAGAGGCGCCGAACGCAGATCGGTCCTAAATCATCGTTCGAGACTATCTAATAATCTAAAAATCAAAGATATCTTTTGATATCTTATGATAATTTTGAACGAGTGTTCAGGATCAGCCTGCGGTCGTCCCCTCTGTAGCATCCCTCAGCATTTGTGGGATTTGGTGGAAGAAAGAAACGGTTTTCGCTCTCCTCCTACCCTCGCATCCAGCTACACATGGCTGGTCAGAGACTGCACAAGAACTGTCCAACTGGTTCTTGAAATTATTCAGGCATGGGAGGCTGTGCCTCCTCGGTTTCAACAGGCTATAAATATTTTTTTCCTAAATTGCAAAATTTAAAAATTTTAATATAATATAAGTTAAAAATTTTAATTAGCAATGGAATCACCCTCCCCCTTCGAATATAATTGTTAAAAGTTTAATTTTCAATAGAATCACCCTCCCCCTTGAATATAACTGTAACCTTTAGCTACAATGGTCAAATTCAGCACGAGAAATCGAAAGGAAGAAGTACTATTCAGGAAAGCCTCCCTTCAGCTTCTTGGTTGTCATGGCAACGTACTGATGCCACGCTTATATTCTGCCCTGTCAAAAGGCATGAATTTGTGAAATGGAGGCCCAAAATCACAAATCCTCCTCGAGCTTTATCATGGCTAACAGGTGGGCGGAGTTAAATGGCTGTTGCCTAGCAACCAGATCTTCGGAGTCAAAATTTTTGCTAAATACCACGCAGTGCTTCCACTTTTAGGATAATTACCCTATTTTAGGGTAATCAGACCTTTGGTAGGATAGAGTTTAGGGTAGTGTTTTTTTTTAGGGTAATTGGAGAATTTTTAGGGTATAAACACAAAATCTAAGGTAATAGGTAATCATGCACATTTGTTATCAACACCACCAAATTATAATTTATATTAAAATTGTTATATTGCCTGAGATTAAAAATAGAACAAAGCTGGAATAAATGAGTGATTCTATCTGTTCAGTAACTCCTCGTCCTTTGAAATTGTGGTGAGCGTCTGAGGGTAGCTGGCAACTAGGGGAGAACCTAGTTCCAGTACTTCTTCATAGAACAGCATGTTACTCTAATTTAGAAATTTCTCTCTATTAGTATTAATTATTAATAGTAGAATATATTATTTTCGTTCTATTAAAGAGCATGTTACTCTAATTTGGAAATTCCTGTCTAGTTGTATTAAATACTGATGGTAGAATATATTTAGTTCTGTTACTGTGCAAGAGATATTATTGTTTACAGGACACAGGTTTCAGAAAGGAAAGTAAGTTGAATCATGTAACTTATCATAGGGAATGTCATTCTTACTATTAAAGGATTTGAGAAATGTGCTTGTAATTAATGCAAAAAACTTCACTTTTTTACGTGAAGGTCAAAATATGAGAATAAAAACCCACTCTAATAGACAGAGTTTATTTCCACGACAGTTTCGACGCCCACTGGCATCCTCCTCGGGTGGATACAGAAACACAAATGAAACAAAACAAGAGGGAAAAACAGTTCAGGGATCGACCGTTAAGAAATTCGCACCTAGGTTGGATTCCATTCTCTCGAGACAGGAGGGGCATTTTCATTAAGTACATTCGCACAAATTTTAAAACTATCTTCCTGTTCTAAACATACAGATTCTATTATTTTTACATAATTATTACATTTATAATTAAATTTATTACATTTAATATTGCATAATTATTAATTACAGAAATTATAAATTTATTATTACATTGGTTATTACATTGTTGTTTATTATACAGAAATTATAAACCGAAAAACGAATGAAAAAAGGCGATTAGGAAATAATCCAGAGACCATTGAGAAATTCGCACCTAGGTTAGATATCGTTCTCCCGAAACCAGAAGGGCATTTTATTACAGGGTCAGCTTATAACTACATTTCCACAAATTAAAAATATCTTCTTGTTCTATACATACAGATCCTAATGTTTTGACATAATTACTGCATATATTTATTTCCACATTAATTACTTCCATTATTACATTTACTAAAAGCGAGTAAGGAAACATTCCAATCCAGAGACATTTAAGAAATTCACACTTAGGTTCGAACACGTTCCCACGACTCCGTAAGGGATTTATTGACCAAGAATCTCATTAAAGGGTCTAACTTATAAGTACCTTCGCACAAATTAAAATTATCTACTTTTTCTATACACACAGATTCTATTATTTTTCTTTTGACATAATTATTACATTTATAAAGTACCTTACTTGATTCCCAATCTATAGCATGATTATTTTGGCTAGCGTGATAAAAAATGGCATTATTAGTATTACAACTTCTGAAGGCATATTTGTGTTCTTTGATACGGGTTTCAATATTTCTTCCAGTTTCTCCCACGTATACTAAATCACAACTTTTACAGGGAATGCTGTAGACACAGGCTTGTTCCTCTTTTGCAACGTTATTCCTAACCAATTTACTTTTCACGGTAGACGAATATTTGAACGCCAAAGCAAACTTAAATTCTTTCGTCAACGGTTTTACTCTTTCTAAGCCGGCAATGTAAGGCAAACTCACATATTGTTTTTGGTTAACTGAAGGTTCCCGAGGGGCATAAAAAGATTTTCTGGCTTTAAAATACGCCTTTCTGATAAACCACTCAGGATATTTTAAATCCTTAAAAATGTTCCAAATCTTTGAATTTTCCGGATCCAGCAAATGTGGGCTACAAATCCTGAGTGCTCTTAGAAACATGGAAGAAATAATTGAGCTTTTAACCCCTTCATCATGATATGAAAAATAATGAATGTACGAATTACAATGAGTAGGTTTTCTATAGACCGTGAAATTGGGCTTTCCGCTTTCGTTAATGACCAAAACATCTAGAAAAGGTAATTGTTTGTCGTTCTCCCATTCATATTTAAATTTAATAGAGGGAACAAGATTATTTAATGACTGAAAGAAAGTGTCAAAGTTGTTCCAGTGGTCAGGCCAAAATGAGAAAATATCATCTACATAACGAAACCAAATTAGATTCCTGGGACATATTGTTTGCAACAATTCCGACTCATAATACTCCATATATAATGTACTCAGTATTGGGGATAAAGGGGACCCCATTCCCATACCAAAACGTTGCAAATAAAATTCTTCACCGAAGGAGAAGGCATTATTGGTGACACAGAGTTTTATCAGTTCTAAAAATACAGATGTGGGCATGCCTAGTTCTACGTTACATGTTGGCAATTTTCTATCTAAAAAACTAAGTACATCATCAATGGGAACTTTCGTAAACAAGGACTCAACATCAAAACTTATCATTCTTCCCCGTTTTAAATCTAAGGACATAACTTTGTTAATAAAGTCACAGGAATTAGTGATGTGCGAGCCTGAAAATTTACCAACTAATGGGGATAATTTATCTGCAAGAAATTTAGATAACCTGTAACTAAAGGAACCCCTGTGTGAAATAATGGGACGGAGTGGTATATTAATCTTATGGGTTTTGGGTAGGCCGTAAATGTGGGGGAGTTTGGGGTTAATCTGTAGAAATCTTTTAGGATCAATCGCCGGGACATCTTTTAATAAGTTCCTGATGGTTTTGTTGAATTCGGCAGAAAGACGCTTTAGGGGGGACGATCTCACTTTGGTGTAGGTGAATTCATCACTAAGTAACGCTTCCATTTTTTGTTTATAATCACACTTGTCCAAAATAACCACAGTGTTACTTTTGTCCGCTTTAGTGACAAATATTGCTTCATTCTTCCTGAGCTTGTCTAAAGCTAACCGGAATCTTTTGGGAATAGAGTCCAATGAGTTGAAATGTTCCAGAAACTTGCTCAGAATCAAACCATTTAAACACGGAATATCCACCCTGGAATTAACTACGGAAGACACAAAATCTAAAACAATGTTTTTATCGGGTTTAAGCGCAAACGACAGCCCTAAATTAAGAACTTCCTTTTCGGATTTGGACAAGACATATGTCGATAAATTTAAAACGGAACCTTCCACCGCACACTTTGACCAAGCACTTTCATCACATAAATAGGATAGCTTTCTGTTAAGTCGTTGTTCAGTGCGTCTAGTCTCCACGTCGCATTTATAATCTGCAGTTTCAAACAGCGCCACAAGTAGTTCACACGACACATGCGATTTAAGGACGCGTAGACAATTTCTTAGTTTGAAATACGTATGGTCAATTTCTCTTTTAACACATGGAATACGTTCCTTCAAAATTTCCCTGGCAAAATTCGGAAACGGTGTATGGTCCTTCCTGAAGGTAAACGGTATCAAGGACTTCGGGCACACTTGCTCCACTAAACACTCTTGCAGGAACTTGAGTTGCAGCTTCTTGGTCTTCACAGCCACTAGTGTTTTTTCATATAGACGATAGGAAGATATAAGTTGGGGAAAGGTGACTAAGAAGAAGGCGAATAGATGGCGTCTGATCGTGGGATCCATAATAAATGCAAAAAACTTCACTTTTTTACGTGAAGGTCAAAATATGAGAATAAAAACCCACTCTAATAGACAGAGTTTATTTCCACGACAGTTTCGACGCCCACTGGCATCCTCCTCGGGTGGATACAGAAACACAAATGAAACAAAACAAGAGGGAAAAACAGTTCAGGGATCGACCGTTAAGAAATTCGCACCTAGGTTGGATTCCATTCTCTCGAGACAGGAGGGGCATTTTCATTAAGTACATTCGCACAAATTTTAAAACTATCTTCCTGTTCTAAACATACAGATTCTATTATTTTTACATAATTATTACATTTATAATTAAATTTATTACATTTAATATTGCATAATTATTAATTACAGAAATTATAAATTTATTATTACATTGGTTATTACATTGTTGTTTATTATACAGAAATTATAAACCGAAAAACGAATGAAAAAAGGCGATTAGGAAATAATCCAGAGACCATTGAGAAATTCGCACCTAGGTTAGATATCGTTCTCCCGAAACCAGAAGGGCATTTTATTACAGGGTCAGCTTATAACTACATTTCCACAAATTAAAAATATCTTCTTGTTCTATACATACAGATCCTAATGTTTTGACATAATTACTGCATATATTTATTTCCACATTAATTACTTCCATTATTACATTTACTAAAAGCGAGTAAGGAAACATTCCAATCCAGAGACATTTAAGAAATTCACACTTAGGTTCGAACACGTTCCCACGACTCCGTAAGGGATTTATTGACCAAGAATCTCATTAAAGGGTCTAACTTATAAGTACCTTCGCACAAATTAAAATTATCTACTTTTTCTATACACACAGATTCTATTATTTTTCTTTTGACATAATTATTACATTTATAAAGTACCTTACTTGATTCCCAATCTATAGCATGATTATTTTGGCTAGCGTGATAAAAAATGGCATTATTAGTATTACAACTTCTGAAGGCATATTTGTGTTCTTTGATACGGGTTTCAATATTTCTTCCAGTTTCTCCCACGTATACTAAATCACAACTTTTACAGGGAATGCTGTAGACACAGGCTTGTTCCTCTTTTGCAACGTTATTCCTAACCAATTTACTTTTCACGGTAGACGAATATTTGAACGCCAAAGCAAACTTAAATTCTTTCGTCAACGGTTTTACTCTTTCTAAGCCGGCAATGTAAGGCAAACTCACATATTGTTTTTGGTTAACTGAAGGTTCCCGAGGGGCATAAAAAGATTTTCTGGCTTTAAAATACGCCTTTCTGATAAACCACTCAGGATATTTTAAATCCTTAAAAATGTTCCAAATCTTTGAATTTTCCGGATCCAGCAAATGTGGGCTACAAATCCTGAGTGCTCTTAGAAACATGGAAGAAATAATTGAGAACTTAAGTTTGCTTTGGCGTTCAAATATTCGTCTACCGTGAAAAGTAAATTGGTTAGGAATAACGTTGCAAAAGAGGAACAAGCCTGTGTCTACAGCATTCCCTGTAAAAGTTGTGATTTAGTATACGTGGGAGAAACTGGAAGAAATATTGAAACCCGTATCAAAGAACACAAATATGCCTTCAGAAGTTGTAATACTAATAATGCCATTTTTTATCACGCTAGCCAAAATAATCATGCTATAGATTGGGAATCAAGTAAGGTACTTTATAAATGTAATAATTATGTCAAAAGAAAAATAATAGAATCTGTGTGTATAGAAAAAGTAGATAATTTTAATTTGTGCGAAGGTACTTATAAGTTAGACCCTTTAATGAGATTCTTGGTCAATAAATCCCTTACGGAGTCGTGGGAACGTGTTCGAACCTAAGTGTGAATTTCTTAAATGTCTCTGGATTGGAATGTTTCCTTACTCGCTTTTAGTAAATGTAATAATGGAAGTAATTAATGTGGAAATAAATATATGCAGTAATTATGTCAAACATTAGGATCTGTATGTATAGAACAAGAAGATATTTTTAATTTGTGGAAATGTAGTTATAAGCTGACCCTGTAATAAAATGCCCTTCTGGTTTCGGGAGAACGATATCTAACCTAGGTGCGAATTTCTCAATGGTCTCTGGATTATTTCCTAATCGCCTTTTTTCATTTTTTTCGGTTTATAATTTCTGTATAATAAACAACAATGTAATAAACCAATGTAATAATAAATTTATAATTTCTGTAATTAATAATTATGCAATATTAAATGTAATAAATTTAATTATAAATGTAATAATTATGTAAAAATAATAGAATCTGTATGTTTAGAACAGGAAGATAGTTTTAAAAAAATTTGTGCGAATGTACTTAATGAAAATGCCCCTCCTGTCTCGAGAGAATGGAATCCAACCTAGGTGCGAATTTCTTAACGGTCGATCCCTGAACTGTTTTTCCCTCTTGTTTTGTTTCATTTGTGTTTCTGTATCCACCCGAGGAGGATGCCAGTGGGCGTCGAAACTGTCGTGGAAATAAACTCTGTCTATTAGAGTGGGTTTTTATTCTCATGTGCTTGTAATTGTTTCTTTTGCTATCAAAATGATGCCGATTTGATGCACACGTTTTCAGTGTTATCAAAGTTTTTATTTTTTCTTGAATTTCCATTTTATTCAACAAATACCTACAGATTGTTACAGAAAGTATCGATGGTAACTTTAAATATAAATATTTCTGTTCTTATGTATAGGTGCTGTAATTTCTTTATCAGTCATAATAGTTAAATGAAAGCTCATTTTATATATATATAACCTTTGGTTAACTTCCGTCCGAATTGTTCATTCTGACGAAGGTCAAGCTTTTCACTCCACCTTAGACCTTTAATTTAACGTGGAATCCGAACCACGCCCACCAGCAGCCCAGCGTCTTAACCACTAAACACAATAACCAGACTAGAGGTCATAGTATGAAATTATTTAAGCCAAGATGTAAAACAAATTTAAGAAAACAGTTTTACAAACAGAGTAATTAACTTTTGGAACAGTCTGACAGAAGAAGTGGTGACTTCAGATACACTTGATTCTTTCAAAAGAAGGTTGGATAGTTTGATGTCTGTAAGGGACATCTGGTGATAGTGTTTAAGCCCATTTTTATTGCATGAATGGTACTGGTTTATTTCATATATATTATGTGCATTTAGGTGATAAATCCCACAGCTCAACACAAGTGTTGTGGGATATAGGGAGGCAACATCTTGGGTTAGGGGATACTCTCTGTCCTTACACACCCCATTTAAAGAGATTCCTCTGCTGAGCGGTGCCCCCCATAGTACTGTGAGGTATTGAAAAACTCATGATCTTCACTTGCCAAACAAACACCTTTAAATAGGAGACCCAAAATGGGTGCACACACATTTCTACATTATTGTACAGTCTTTACAGCCACACCTACACTTTTCCTCCTAAGTATATATATTGTAATGTTTATGGTTGTAAATTGTGACTTGGTCCCGAATTGATATGGACCGTGACTTATTTTTGGTTGGCAAGGTACTGGTATTGATGGGTACGTAATGAAATTGACTGGATTCTTTGGATCTGATATATTTGCATGTCAGTTATAAATGGATATAAAGTGTAACATATTTGTGGATAGTAGCCTATTATGACTTTGATCCTCTGGATCCAGAGATTTTATTTCTAGTTTTAAATTGATAATTAATTAGTTTTGTAAAAATTGGTTGTTGCCAATGTACAGGCAGTTTTTACATAGTGGAGCCACCTCGATGGGCCGAAGTGGCCCCTAGTGTGCCCACTATAAAAATTTCTTATGTTCTTATGTTCTTATTTTAATTTGGGGTAATTTAGGCAAAGCTGTGCGCGCTACTCATGAAAACTAGCGCCGCTAGCGCTAGCGCTAGTGAGGCAAAATAATAGCGGCGCTAACGCTAACGCTAGTCATTTCAAAATTTAGCGACGCTAGCGCTAGCGCTAGTTTTCAATATTAGCTATAACAAATAAAAAATACCTATTATGTTAGTTACACTTCTATGCAGTAATATTGTCAAAAAGAATGTTTAAATGAAACAATTATACTATAGAACCAAAGCTTTTTATTTATTTAAATCCAGTGTAACAAAACTTTTTATTTATTTAAATCCAGTATATTTATTTAAATCTAGCTATAACAAATAAAAAATACCTAATACCATAGAAAACAATACATTTCTTTTATTTAATTATTTGATATATCATATATACAACAGAAGTATTTCAAGTAATATATTTGTAATACGTTCAAACTCGTATGGAATAGAAGGACTTTAAATTCATTTTTGAAATAAAAATTAGCGCTAGCGCATAGCATTAATTTTTATTTTAAAAACTAGCGGCGCTGGTAAATGCGCTAGTAGTTTGAAAATATAGCGACGCTAGTGGTGGCGCTATTAAAAAACTAACGGCGCTAAAAAGCGCCGCTAGTTCTAGCGGCGCTAGTCACAGCTCTGAATTTAGGGTAATTCCAACAATGGTCCAGGGTAATGAAAATTTTGGCTGTGGAAGCCCTGATACCACGTGGAATTGAATTTTTATTTAGTTATTATATTTTGTTTACACGAACCTGTTACGTTGTCATTCAATTCTTTATAAGTGAATTTAGTGTTATTTATATGTGATTTAGTGTACCCAACGTAGGTATGTCAGTGTTAACTTGTTATTTGTACGTTTTTAAAGGCTACGTTATGGTAGTGTTATGTTATTTGTAAGTTTTTGAAGGCAATATATCAGAGTTTATATTCTTTGTGTGAACTTAACGCTTCAAAATGGAAGAAGTTACTGTCATAATCGTTTCACTCACTATTGGACATTTCTTTTGTTAGAAGAAGCGAAGAAAATAAAAGATACATTTTAAATAAAGGTAGATCAACTCCAAACATAGGAGCTATTGAAGAATAGGGACCCCAGCCTTCTTTAGTTAAGCTTATAAGGCTAACTAACGAAAATATCACGACCTAACCTAACCAGTCGTTAGGTTAACTGTACGCCCTTGACGATTGGTTAGGTTAGGTCATGATATTTTCGTTAGTTAGCCTTATAAAGCTAACTAAAGAAGGCTGGGGTCCCTATTCTTCAATAGCTCCCAAACATATCTTGTGTTCAAATAAATAAGAGCAAAAACAGAAGTTTTAATTCTAATTGGTATGACAATATAAGTGGCTGTGTGGAAGTTTGCAAAAAACGGTTTGTTTTGCTGGTCTTGTCTTTTAGTTGGTGTGAAAAAAAATGTATGGAGTGACGAAGGGTTTCGTGATTGGAAGAACTTGGCAAGGAGCTTGGAGAGACATTCCACTTCGAACGAGCACATTCAAAATGAGTACATTGCAGAAGCTATCGAATCAACCTTGCTGGTATAAAAATATCATAAATAGGTTTGCTGCTGGAAAAGAAAGGAGAATTGATCTTCTTTTCAAGTAGAAGACGTAAGTAAAACCAATTGATGATTTGGATCTTATTAAAAATTTGGACTGTGTCAAATGTTTTTGAAAATTTTGTCACTAGTACAGTTTTTTATGCTGATTCTAAATATGCAACTCATTTTTTACGGAAATAAATATTTAACATTTTATTGGCGTTTGTTTGCAGGAATAGTCTGCATACGGACTCGCATAAACAGTAATTTTGTTGTTATTAATGTTCCCCGGTCAATTGAATGCCCGGTTAGGTCAATTGAATGCCAGGTTAGGTCAACTGAATGCCCGGTTAGGTCACCTGTACGCCCTTGACGATTGGTTAGGTTGAGTCATAATATTTTCGTTAGTTTTAACGAAAATATCACGACTTAACCTAACCAATCGTCAAGGGCGTACAGTTGACTTAACCGGGCATTCAGTTAACCTAACCGGGCATTCAATTGACCGGAGGCAACTCGCAAGTAGATAGATTACAGCACTGCATTATCATATGCTCACACTACAACACTAATATTCAAACTAAACTAGGTGTAAGCAGGCAACAAATAAACATTAATAACAACAAAAATTACTGTTTTTTGCGAGTTCGTATGGAGAAGCTGGCACTATTCCTGCAAACAAACGCCAATAAGATGTTAAATATGTATTTTCGCAAAAATAAGTTGCATACTTAGAATCAGCGTGAAAAACTGTACTCGTGACAAAATTTTCAAAAAAATTTGACACAGTCCAAATTTTTAATAAGATCCGATGATTTTTCGTTTTATTTTCTGATATTTTAATAACTTTACTCCATGTTGTTTAGTTAATTTATAATCACGGTTAGTAACTTAGCGGCAGTATCTATATTATGAATATTTTGTACAGATTAAGCCATCTTAATTTAAGTAATTTATTTATGGGCATATGCCATATAAACTATCCTCGCACTATGTAATAAAACATATCAATAATTATTGGTGGGCCTCCCCACTCTCTCAGACCACGAGCCGCCACTATATATATATATATAATATAATATATATATACAGGGTGTCCCATAAGTCCGGCATCATAGGAGAAATTCATATTTTTCTATTTCTGCAAACCATAATTAATATGCTCGGGATGCCAATTTTCCGTCCACCATTCTGTTCAGTGACGAGGCTGTTTTTTATGGAAATGGTGAGGTAAATCGACAGAACACCGCTACTGGTCTCAAAACAACCTCACTGGTATACCTCTTCAAAGGAACAAGGTGCATCTCGGGTGATGGTATGGTGTGGCATTTGGAAGGATCGCATCATAGGCCCACTCTTTTTCGATGAACATGTCACTGGAGGCACCTACCTACGTATGCTCAAAGAAGAAGCATTTCCCAGTGTCTTGAACGAAGAAGGAAATTTCCCAACATGGTTCCAGCAAGACGGCGCTCCTGCACATTACAGCACCCAAGTAAGGGAATACCTGTACCAACAATTCCCTGGTCATTGGATAGGACGTCGAGGGCCTGTGGAATGGCCAGCTAGAAGCCCGGATCTCACGCCACTAGATTTTTATCTCTCAGGCCACTTGAAAGCGCTGGTATACGCAGAGAAAATTAGGAGTGTTGAACATTTGCTGCAGCGCATTATTGGGGCATGTAACACCATTACTCCTGACATCATTCACCGTGTGCTTGCTGACTGGGTATCACGTCTGAATTTGTGTATTGAAAACAATGGTGGATATATTGAGCACGTTCTGTAAATAAAAGCTTTTGTTTTGCCTTTTTATATTATTTTTCCTATGATGCCGGACTTATGGGACACCCTGTATATATATATATACACACTAAAATTACCCAGCAAGAAATAGAACGTTTAGTGAACGTATTAAACGTTTGAAACGTTTATTAAATGTCACATTTCGTGCGACAATGTGCTGTTAAATACATACGAAAGCGCTAGGGCGATAATATTTTTCCTTTTTCTTGCTGGTTTTCATTGTGCATATATATATCATATATATGTGTGTGTGTGTGCATATATATATATATATATATATATATATATATATATATGTGTGTGTGTGTGTGTGTGTGTGTGTGTGTGTGTGTGTAATTAAGTATTATTTCAGTATGGGCTGTCTTATGAGCAAAATGTCTGTTCAGATAATCAGAAAAATGGTATAAAATTGTATAGTGAGCTACGAGGCTTCTTGTCTTTTAATAACGTTCATTAATAAACGTTTTCACAAAATAAACTTGCAGTAAGAATTCACAACCAAGAAACAAACTCAAAAACTTCGTTACAAGAGCATGTTGAAGAAACTGCAAACTAAAACAAAAAGTCCGTAAAATATATTTTAATTAGGTACAATTTGAATGACTATATCAGTAACAGATTTTCATAACGAGAGTACGTGTAATGTCTCTTCATCATTGAACGGAATTTGTGATTGTATTGCGGCATTTGTGTAAGAGAAAATGACGGACATGGTGAACTGAAAATAGAGCGACTTTTCCCCGAAACGTTTCGCTCCTTCTTCTCCTGGAGACGGCTAATGCCGGCGTCCTTTGGCGCCGCGCCCAAATCGGCCTTTACGAAGCAGAAGAATGGCGACTGAGCGCAGTCTAATGACTTTCCAAACGAGTGCAGCTTCCGTGGAGAGCAGCTAGCGTGACGTCACTCTGTGGGGGGCATCGCGGTTGTTGGCAGGGGAATGAGCCCCCTCCTGCTGGGTACCCAAATAAAATCGTCTGGAGTCTGACAGCATGGACGTATATCTGAGGGGAATTACGTCATCAGTTTGAAGGATTTCGGCGCCCAGAAGTCGCAGAGGGAAGAAAGAACAAAAGCGTTTGCGGAGGCGATGCAGAGCGAACCAGTAAAACCGAAAATCTGAGGAACGTATAAGAATAAAATATAACAAAAGCTTCATGAAGCTGTGTGGAAAAGCAGAACCTGTTTACGGACCCATATTTTTATATCTGAAAAATCGTTTATAAATGTATGTGTATATATATATATATATATATATACGTATATATATTATAGAATTTATATCTATAAAACATATTTCCATAAGCTCATGATTTTAATTCTCGTTATTATACATTTGCCTTTCACAATGTTTCTGGTTTTCATTTGCCAAAAAGTAGATTGAAAAGAATATTTACCATATAAAAAAAAGGCTTTCGAAAAATATAAAAATTGGCTAATAAACACAGTAAATAGACTTGGCAGGCCATATAACATCAAATTTTGTTCATAGTATACAATTTATAACTAAATAATATATATATATATATATATATAGATTTATATATAAATAATTGTATTTCCAATTATGTAGCGTACATCACACACCAAACATGAATCATATGATTAATAATTAGAACCCCAAAAGTGATTTTTTCCCCTCGGCCCTCATGTACGCATCCCAAATATAACTTTCCTCTCCCCTCACACATAAACAACGAAAATAGAGAACTGTTGGCTAATAAAAAGCATTTTAGGCCTTATTTTCCAGTATTCTGATTGGTCAATTCGTATACATGCGTGACGTCATCCCGAATAGACCAATCACAAAATTTGTCGCATTGTTTATAAAAATCGAAAGTGTTGTCAAGCGTTTCGGCAAAACATCTTTGTCAGAGGAGAGAGAGAGAGAGAGGAGCTCGGAGGTCGAAGTTTCTTTATGGAAATAGTTGTACGTGGACATATTTATTCATTTATTTTATTTCAGTAAATAAGAAAATATAAGAAAAGAAAAGAATGTTGATTTTTAAATGGATGACGATAAGCAAAATAGATAATTTTTGAGAGGAAAGTTAACTGGAATACGTTTTGTTAATTCAGAGAACAAAGATTTTCTTTAAAGTCAGTCATGCGAGGTGACACGAGTTCAATTTTCAATGAATTAAATGTAAATATAATGGAGTGAGTTAAAATTTAATTAAATATATAAGCATACTAATATATATATATATATATATATATATATATATATATATATATATATCACTTGCTGCATAACCACCTTTTATGACGGGAGACCCAAGTTGAAACTCGGCGACATTCAAAGAATTGACAGACACGTACACATTACGCAAGACAGATAGCCATTTACAGAAAACACGCTCACACACTTGCATGCCTTGTTAATATGGCTAAGAACAGAGAAGAAAAATATTTTATAGAAACACATACTGTAATTTCATAACAAAAAAAAACTTTAAAAAATGCATGGCATGGATTAGGTGAGATAGAGTTGCTTCACTGCCGACCAGAGGTGGGTAAAGCACTTTCATTTGTTATTTAAGTTAAAGTACAAGTAATCTTTAAAAAATGTACTCAAGTTAAAGTAAAAGTACACGTTATCAAAAGTACTTAAGTTGAAGTACAAAGTAAGTGTTTTATAATGTACTTAAGTACTGAAAAGTAAGAAGTACTTTTTCAAAAATGAAATAAAATACACTACAAATATATAATAATATAAAATAAACATCATTATGGCAAACAGACTTCATTAGGATACAGAATTCGGATTATTATAAGGAGGAATTATTATATGAAGAACTATAATTTATTATCTAATAATTTATTATAATAAGTATGCATTATGTATAAAATTTCTTATTGAGTTTCAACAACAGCTGATTTTAAAAGTTTTTGCGCTTTATCCTGGCTCTTCTTGGACTAAGAATTAGTCTAGCAACACTGAACAGTCGTTCACAGGCTGCAGGTGCAGGAAGTGGCGTATTTAGCCGTATGGATATGTTCATAAGTGTTGGAAATGACCTCAACAGATCTATACGGCTGTTAATTGTATTTGCCAAATATAAATCATTCTCCCTTTTTTCTACATATTTTTGAGACTGGACAGGTTTGAAGAAGTCTTCATCTGTCGAGCTGCTGTCGAAGGTCTCCAGATTTTCTCGTTCTTTCGATTAGCTATCGAAAACGCCGATTGGCTACCTTAAAATACTGTACTGAATGACTCTTCTGATTAGTTAATGAAACCCAAATGTTTTGGTAAACAAAATCTGGAATAATCCGATTTCGGTGTCTTCCCCCTCTCAATACCTGACATTGAGAGGTGGCAGATTGAAAGCGGGTTTTTCCAGAATTTGTTTACTAATTTTGAATGAAATTGTCAAGCATACAGCTGTTTTGTTATTTCGTACTTTTCAGATTTTCGCAACATTGTACTTAAGTTAAAGTACAAAACTTTTCCCATGATTGTACTTAAGTTAGAGTAAAAGTATTAAAAAAAAAATGTACTTTCTAGAAAGTACATGCTCGTAAAAGCTACTTAAGTAAAGTACTTAAGTATATCTATTTCACTACTACCCACCTCTGCTGCCGACACAACTTTTTTCCTTTTGGTTGGCTGGATGCACGTGACGGGTGAGAGCATGGTGTGGAAAATCTGATTTCTGTTCTTATTCTTGTTTCCAAGTGGTTGATGTGAGATCAGCAGAAGTATATTATTGGTTAGTTTATACAGCGGTGCTATCTCGTGTACGATCTCTGTGTGCATGGTGTAATTATAGAGCTAGCTTATATATTCTCTCTTTACCCGTAAAATTTCCTTGACTACTTTTCCATGGTCAAGGTATTTTTTCAACCATTTTTAATACCTGCCTCTGCCTGGGAGGGAGCGGAGGGTTGGGAGAGAGCCTTATGCTTTTCTATCCAGTTTTCTACTACTGCTAGAATAGTCAAAAAATGAACAGTTTAATAATAGGAACTTCCCCGAGTGGACCGAAAGGTCTTTGAGGCTTCCGCTTGTCCTTATAGAGATAAGTGAAAATTTTAAAATAAAGAAGAGGAAATCCGAGTGAAAATTTTGCAATACTTTTATGCGCTAACAAATGCTACTAACTCGGGGTTTAAGGCAAGATAAGTATCTAGTCTCTATTTAAGGGACTCGACCGAATTACTTTGATGAACTGTGCTGGCTGGCAATCTATTCCACAAATTAACTATACGATTGAAGAAAAAATTTTTAGCTTCATTAGAATTAAAATGTTGAGATCTGTTCGGATATTTACGTGTAAAAGGTCACGTATCCTTTCTAGGATTTACTTGAGGCTTACTTGGAATTCATATTTTACTTTTCAAATCCTAACTTATGTTTTTTATTTATGAAAAAATTCTACTATATTTTATATTATTAATAAACCCACTCATTTTTGTAAACCCAACACTTCGTTTCCGCAGTTGACAATGCAGTTCGTTTTGTTTCTTCCCAAGTTTCAGAAGTTATAGAAGTTATAGAAGTTATAGAAGTTACAGGAGTTTCAGAAGTTTCAGAAGTGTGACACGTGTCATAATCCTTTTCTTTACTGGAAAAAAATGAGAGGAGATGATTCTCAAGAATGGTTAATTGGTTATGGTATTTAACAGAATTTATAAGACTTCCCTCAATGAATATCGGGTCATTCTTTTAAGTATCCCAAAATTCTACCCATACCATTATGCTTTTGACTCACTTTGATGGAATGTGGTCTTCTATAAAATGCTCGATTAGCTTTGTACACCTATCGGACGTGAAGTATTTAAAATCATACTCGTCCGAAAATGCCATAGGTCCGTGCATTACTTCCTTGGTCTTTATTAATCTTGTTTTACATTGGTAAATGTGAGCATATTTTTTTGGAGTATATGCTGCGTTGTGGCCATGTCGCAACATAGATCAGCGAAGATAAGCGACATTGTGTCTGGGTAGTGGCTAGATGGATGATCGTCCTCTGCATCTAGATGATATAGCGACCCACAGTTCGGATTCACCGTCAAACTGTAGGGCTCCTTTGTCATGTGACCCTGGCTGTTAGGTCAGACATTAAATCATGCGGTTAATAACATACAATAACAAGGGTTCTCGCCGATCATTTGCGATGTCTTCAAGTTTCGTGCATGTATGGGAGCTCGTCCGTATGAGGAATAACGGTTTTTCTGTGTTTGGCCTGTGCTGATGGTCATCCTGGTTCGTGGTTGGCTTCTCGTTTATTTGTGTGACAAGAATATTCGATCATGCTACGACTGTGGTGTTTTTTTAAAATTATCTGCATGCATGCCAATAGTACATGTCAACCACAGTGTGGTTGAAAAATCACGTCTTCTTTCACGATCTACACTGTAAAATAAAGTTGCTCCATACATACCACCATTTCTAAGAATTTAGTTGTTCTAGTTGAGCCGAATACGGAACGATTTTGAATCAATTTTACTTTTGATGTTGATATAATTGGCCCAAAATTGGTTCAAAAAGGAAAGTTGTTGCAACAAATTCAATAATAAACCATTTATTTTACAAATAAATTGCTCCATAATCGGCAAATGGAGCAATCAAATAAACTGGGATCACCTGGAGATCAGGGCCCCCAGCCTTCGTTAGTTAACCTTATAAGGCTAACTAACGAAAATATCACGACTTATCCTAACCACTCGTCAAGGACGTACAGTTGACCTAGCGATTGGTTAGGTTAAGTCGTGATATTTTCGTTAGTTAGCCTTATAAGCTAACTAAAGAAGGCTGGGGGCCCTGATCTTCAGATGATCCTAAAACTGATTCAAAATCGTTTCATATTCGGTCAAATGGAACAATAATTTTTTTGAAACGGTGGTCAGTATACGAGTATATGAAACAACTTTACAGTGTGCAGATAACCTGACTTCTTCTTCCGTTTGTAAACTAAACACAGCCAGTAAGAAATGGGACGTTTAGTAAATGTCAGAAACGCCTTAGTAACGTTTTCTAAATGCTTAAGACATTTACTAAGCATCCCATTTCTTGCTGGGCAGACCTTGCATTTAAAATCGGGAATACATATAATTCCACTATAAAAAATTGCAATATTTATCATTCATTTTCACTTTTCAGTCTAAAATTAAGGTAGTCTTTGACATTCAACAAATTCAACGAAGAAATGCTGCGGCATTGCAATGATAACTCCTGTTTAATAAATAAATATATAAATAAAATAGTTTAAAACAGGCATGGTGTAGATTAGATTAAATAGTGTAACGTTCCATGCTATCCTTTATATTTCATTGTCCATTTATGCGTAATTAGGTATACGAGACAAGTGTATGCATGGTGTGAATGAATCCTGAAATTCTTGTTTTCATTATACGTTTTCTTACTTTCTTATACCTTTTCTTTTAATATTGTTTCTGTCAGCAGTGGCTGGAGGATGAAGAAAAGCCTTGTCTCTTCTATACTTTACTAATACTACTTTTCCTGAGCGAAAGTTTTACACGTTTATAAGTGTAAGCTTGGTATAAG
>JAJOZX010012977.1:5000-95065 GCA_023014485.1 Bathynomus jamesi
TGTTCCTCCAGGTAACATCCATTCACCCGTCTCGAATCCCATTTATTTTCTGTAATGGTGTAAAACCTCATTAAAACAGGTAATTGCAGCATTTCACATATTTACCCAACAAGGATCTTTTCCAAATGGACGACCCCACGGGATTTAGCTGAAAATTTGTATACTAATAAATTTTTATATTTTAATAACGAAAATTACATTATTTTCCTGGAGAAATATGCGCAATATATGAAAAAATTTGCATTTATATGCGCACTAGTTTGCATGGCGCATGACCGTTATCTAAATTATGTAGTGTTATGTAGTGGGTTTTACAAAATAAAACGTAGATAATATCCTTTATTTATTAAAATTTGCAATATTTAATAATATTTTAATAAATAAACCTTCATTTGCATACCTTTTTCTCCATACGAACTCGCATAAACAGTAATTTTTGTTGTTGTTATTAATGCTTATTTGTTGCCTGCTTAGACCTAGTTTAAACCGAATATTATTGTTGTAGTGTGAGCATATGATAATGCAGTGCTGTGATCTATCTACTTGCGAGTTGCCCCCGGTCAATTGAATGCCCGGTTAGGTCAATTGAATACCAGGTTAGGTCAACTGTAAGCCCTTGACGAGTGGTTAGGTTAAGTCATGATAGTTTCGTTAGTTTTAATGAAAATATCACTACTTAACCTAACCAATCGTCAAGGGCGTTCAGTTGACCTAACCGGCCATTCAAGTGACCTAACCGGGCATTCAATTGACCGGGGGCCACACAGCAACCTCGTATCTGGGCGTCATGAGCGGTGTAAACTACTGTAGATAAAGGTCATGCGCCACGCAAACTAGTGCGCATATAAATGCAATTTTTTTTCGTATGTTGCTCATATTTCTCCAGGAAAATAATGTCATTTTCGTTATTAAAATATAAAAATTTATTAGTATACAAATTTTCAGCTAATTCCCGTGGGGTCGTCCATTTGGAAAAGATCCCCCAACAATACTGCCCAGAAGTTTATGATATGGAAGCACCACTGAAGAACTGAAAATAATCATTTGAAAAGAGTGTGGTAACATCTCTACTAAAATGTTACGTATTATCCATATATATATATATATATATATATATATATATATATATATATTATATATATATGTGTGTGTGTGTGTGTGTGTGTGTGTGTGTGTGTGTAATGTAAGAGAATCGATATATGTAAATGGCTTTCACGTCCTGCAGTTTGAATATGTACAGTGAAACCTCGCTAATTCGGATGCTAGAAGAGTGGGGGGAGGGGGGGGAGAAGGAGTCATCCGAGTTAGGGGAGTGTTTTTCCCGACCTCTACACACACACGATGTGGTACCTGAAAAACCATATAAGTAACATGTATACCGTACGTTTAGTTAAATTCATAACTAGGAAAGGAGGGGCGACAAACTTGACCTTCGTGAAATGAGGAATCATCGCACGGAACATTTGAACAGTAGTAAACTGTTCGCTGTACTGTATGGTATTTAGTATTTACACTACACACAAGTATTGTACTCACTGTAAACCTTTTTTTGTTTTTTCTTTTAGTATTTCTCATACACTACAATGTACAATGCAATTATTACACTGTATTGCTTTTCTGTCTTACTTTCACTGTCTGAAGCAAACATAATTTTGAGCTCTTCAGATGTGATACCAGAGCTTAGGTCAGAAATAGCACTTACGCTGGCACTGGACTCTGACATAGGGGTTGATGACCTGGACAAACCAAATGTGCTTCGGAGACTTAGTTCTCTTGAGGAAAGTCGTAGTGGTGCAGGCTTGAAAAAGGAGTCTATTTTGGCTGAATTATTCTTTTATGCTGCAGCTGGATCACCATCTTCTTACATTCATTCATGTTATCATAGTAAGGGTGGAGTTCAGTATATGAAGCAAATTCAACATACTGTGACTTAGCAAATTATTAACTCACTCTCTTACCTGGGATAACTTCACCTTCTCTTTAGGGGATGAATCTTCAGAAGGATCCTCTTCTTCGGTGCCAATGGTTTCTTCAGAGATATCAGAAACATCAGCAGCAATTTCTTCCTCTGTTCTGTTGTGATATCCAGGGTCACCTTCATCTTATAAACCCTCTTGCATGCAAAAGCTGATACCCTCGACCCATTAATGATGTTGTGTTGGATGGAAGAAACATGCATTAAATTCTCCCAGCTTCGCTGCTAAGGACTTCCTATAGGGTAGGCAGAGGCATTGTCCATGGCCAAAAGAAGCAGTGCTTTGACGTCCTCTGGTGTAATGCAAAGAGCATCTTCCTGAAAACTTCTTGCTTCGGGAACAAAATGCCTGTGAAACCACTCTTCATATAATTCACGCATAAATCAAGCATTCTTGGACGACATGTAAATGACAAGCAGCTTGTGAAGGATATCCGTAAGCACCTTTGGCTTACGTGACTTGCCCACAATCACTGATTTTAGCCTGTGGCTACCATCCGCATTAGCACATAAAGTGCAGAAAGCCTTTCCTTTGTGTCCTTTCTGCCTAGGGTACTGTAGTATGTAGATTGCTGTGAGCGTGTGGCCTGCGTATTATCGGGCATAGCCTTCCAAAAGAAGTTAGTTTCCTCAGCATTGTATAACTGATTAAAATTAAGGTTAGAATGATCAACAATTTTATGTAGTTGTTGTTTAAAAGGCTCAACATTTGTTTACATTATTTGCAATGTTGTACCCTTCTCCAAAACACCACAGCCATCCAGAATTAGCCACAAACCCTTCATGCAATGTTCATATGGCCAGTTAATCTTTCACCAACGGATTGTAACTCTACACTTCGCACGGGCAGTCCTGCTGCACGCTGCTACTGCTGCTTGTATCACATAAACACAACTTCTTCCAAGTTTGTGTCTTTGACCAGTGTGGTACGCTTTCTTCTCCCACTTACAAAGATATCACAAATCTCTTGTTGCAGGCATACTTCTTAAGTTTGTCTTTCTACTTCTTAATATCTGACACTGTTTGCCTTGAACGTCCAAGCTCAGCACTTAACTGCATCGGATAGATGTCACTCTTCAGAGAACTTTTCATTAAGTTTAAACTTTCCCTGTACAGAAAGGAATAAAACTTTTCTTATTTTACTACTTCTAGCACTACTCATACCTTCAGAAGCCATGTTAACACTTTAATAATATGTGAATGTAAATTATATGGGGTTACTGTACAAATAAATAGTGCACATGGAACTAGACTTTTTGCCCTCTCTCTCTCTCTCTCTCTCTCTCTCTCTCTCTCTCTCTCTCTCTCTCTCTCTCTCTCTAGCAGTAGTTTTCTACTACTGCTAGCATAGTTGAAAGACAAAATTTTCCCTGGCACCCGTTGCCATTGGTACCTCCTCGGTATGGGCCGCAAGGCCTTTTGAGGTACTTCTTTTCCTTGTAACTCCTTGTAACTCTCTCTCTCTCGAAAAGAGAGCCCAGAAACTGTTGGGTTATATCAGGAGGCAATTTCAGTTTCGGAACAAGGAGATTGTGCTCTCTGTACAATTCCCTTGTACGGCCGCACCTGGAATATGCTGTGCAGTTCTGGTCGCCCACCCTCAGGAAAGATATTGAGAGGCTGGAGCGAGTGCAGGCGAGGGCCACAAAGTTAATCCCTTCCGTTAGGCATATGGGCTACAATCGACGGTTACGCGCCTGAACTTGTTTTCACTTGAAACTCGGAGGCTGCGCGGTCAACTGATCGAGTTTTTCAAGCTCTTACGCGGGTTCAACGATGTCGATTTTAGAAGTATGTTTAGTTTAAATGATAACCCAACTCGCAACAATGGTTGGAAGTTGGATTTGAAACGGTTTAGGACTAGTGTGTGTGGGAATTACTTTACGTATAAGATCTGTGACACATGGAACAGGTTACCTTCGGAAGTTGTGAACAGTTCCTCTGTGGATCAGTTCAAGAAAAGGTTAGACCAAATCTTGCACACTATTTGAGTGTGTAGAAAATTTTCCGTGGCACCCGTTGCCATTGGTACCTCCTCGGTATGGGCCGCAAGGCCTTTTGAGGTACTTCTTTTCCTTGTAACTCCTTGTAACTCTCTTTCGAATATAAATAACGTTATAAATATAAACGTTATATGTGTGTGTGTGTGTGGTGTGTGTGTGTGTGTGTGTGTGTGTGCGTGCCCTCCGTATTATTTCGTGTCGATACAGTGCTTATGATACAACCCTATCTTTATAGTTGGGGTCTGAAATCGAGTTTTACGTCAGTAAAGTCCATTCTGATAGGGGTGGGGTTATTGAGATGGGATGATGTTCTTATAATGTTATTTTTAATCCACATAATATGTTATTATTATTATTATTATTATTATTATTATTATTAGCAATTGAGGTACTTTCTTTAACTTAGTTTTCGAGAAATCTTTAAGACAAAAAATTGTTGAAGGACTCGTTAATAACTGAGGGTTGACAAAAATAAATAGACACCTTCGGGTTGTTGTTTTTTTCCACAGGTTTTGATTTGATAATAAAAGTGAATAAATAATAACAGATCCATTCCGTCATTATATTTAGAAACGGTCTCTTTCCCCTTTTTTATTATGTAATGCTGACACGCATTCTGGCATTCCATTGATAAGCTTTGGTATTTGTGCTTCAGGACAATCATCGTGGTGTCTATTTACGACAACCCTCTGTATAACGAAACATATGACCAATACAATCGATTAATAAACGCATAACCTTAACTATAAGTTATTTTCATACTAATAACATCTCTATAATAAGCTTAAAATATTCGAATCTAACAATACAGTAAAACTTTTCGATAACGACACTTCACTATAACGAAACCTCTCTTTACCGAACACCTTGGGCATTTCGAAAAAGACCCTCTTTTTATCGAAAACACGTTTCATTATAAGGAGGTGTTTTCGCTAACTCAGCCTGAGCTGCACTTGTTCGTCTCTACCGTCATTTCCCCGATCAAGAACGTAAACGGCATGCTGATTGGCTGATGCCTAAAAGCTGATACGTAATTGGCTAGAATGTTTCATCACGGAAAAATACCTTTAATTAATGCATTTAATATACTGTATAAAGTATATGTAAATAACTACTGAGAGTCTAAATAGGTCATTAAAATATACACTACAATATCGGCAAAAAACCCTCTTTATAACGAACAACCTCTCTACAACGACAACCACTTGACTTATATATTTCGTTATAGAGAGGTTTTACTGTATCTCTTAAAATAAATATTTCTTTATATTACGGTAAAGGCTTTGCCTTTCATCCTCCATTTTCGGCTGCTGACTGCAGATTTCCTCATAGTATATTGTAATCCTTTTGTTAATTCTTGTGCAATATCTATTTTCTCACTCCTTCCAGAAGATGCGAGTTTGTGAAGCTAGGTCTATTTGCCTACAAATCCCTACAGCTTTGATCTTCCATTTTACTGGTCTATTTCCTTCTGTTGCCCTCCCTTTGCTTTGAATTCCATCTTGACTGATCAATACTATGACTATTGGTCCAATTAATTAAGTTCCAGTTATCTTTATAGGGTTGGCGTATATTTTGTATCGAAGGTTGGCATTATATAATGGTTGGGTTTCGGAAGACAAATGTTCGATTTGCGAGCTTATATTTGTAGAGGATCCTTCCCTCCTCCTCCTACCTCTTTGCTACATTTATTTTTATCCCCGACCTTTTGCGATACCACTAGCACCCTATAAACCCCCGTCCAGGATATGGCCCTTCCCCTTTTGTCACCCCACGTAACAAATATATATATATATATATATATATATATATATATATATATATATATATACTGTGTGTGTATATATATATATATATAATATATATATATATATATATATATATATGCATACTGTGTCCCCAAAAACGTGACCATCTTTTTCACCCGTCCAACAAAACCACAATTCCAATCATAAATAAATGAAACACAAATCATATCAAACCTTTTATATTGTCCTTAAAATGAAAGATAGTTTATTTAAATTCTACAGGGTGAACCACATAAAAGCGGCCCCCCCACAAGAAAATATTTCATATTTCTCTTTGTCTAAAATTTTCTTGGGGGGGGGGTCCGCTTTTTTTGTGGCTCACCCTGTACTATCCGGCAAGGTACCAAAAGAATAAAATAATACAATTACATTGTTTACTTTCAGATTATTTTATTTGTATTACAAATTAAAATTTTTATTGTTATTATTATTATTATTATTATTATTATTATTATTATTTGGGTGCCATATTTTAGGCACTCTGAACCCAAAATGTTTTATAAATAATTATTAAAAAAAAATATTAAAAATAAAATTACTTCACTTTTCTAATTGTAATTTTTTTTTGGGGGAGGGGTCTTTTTTCAAAAAGCATCATTTGTTTTTTGATGTCAAACGTAAGCTTAATTCAAGTGGTAGTTCTTTTTTTTTATGCGGGAAGGAGGGGCCAAGGGCGAATGCCCTCAAGATCGCCCCTCCCCTCATAGAAGAAGAAGAGAGCCAAATTCAAGGTCCAAGGTTTTTGGGATGCCTGAACACTCTGCGTTTGAAAGCTTGAAGGTCACAAACAGGGGGAAAGATGGATTGAAGAAGATTGTTCCAGAGTTGACCAGTTGAGTAGAGGAAAGATTGAAAATAACGATTAAAACACATGCGCTCATGCGTATAAACCAACGAACCTCATATATATATAGATATATATTATATATATATATATAATATATATATATATATATATATATATATTATATATATGAAATGGTAAGCAAAGGCTACCCATTCTCCTAATTATATTAAATGAATAAATAAATACACAATTAAATAACCAAATACGAAGAAATACTTTAAGCTCCCAATAATATAAATTCTTGCATACTCATGGACAAAATTTTAAGAGAGAAAAGTTGGAGTAGAAATTAAAGGATTAATAAATAAGAACTGGAAAAGAAGATAAAGAAAATATTGTATTATTATTATTATTATTATTATTATTATTATTATTATTATCTTCACCTATTAATTATTACTCTAGAAATATGGGATCAGTATATAACTAAAATTACGTTTATGACAGTTTCCTCAAAATCCTGAAAGGCTGAGAAGCCTGAGATTCATCGTGGACCCAAGAATGAGCCTTGGGGTACACCATGTTTAACAATCATTTTAGTTGAACAGACATTTTTTACTGATTCATAATGATATCTACTGGACAAATAATTTTTAAACCAGTCAATTGATAACTCCTCTAAAGCCATAACAGTAGAGTTGGTTAAGTAGAATATTATGGTCTATCACATCAAAGGACTTACTTAAATCCATAACTATGGAAATAATTTTTTTTTTTGCTCACTTTAGCGACATTGGCGCTTTCCATAAGATTTAAAATGCCCATTTCAGTTGTTTTATTCCTACGGAAGCCATATTGAATTGGCGATAAAAGATTGTGATTCTAAATATTGTTGAACTTTACTTTTTGCAATTCTCTCAAAAATGTTGCTGAATACAGATAATGAACGCACCGGTCTGCTAGTGCAGGATCATCCTTTCCCTCCACTCAAACAGGGGTGTTATACAACCAGTTTTTAACACTGCTGGAATATTGCTTTGTAAATACTTTGGTTGATAATTTCAGCCAAAGTTACAGTTATTTTATCTTTAACAAGCTTCACTATAGGCGCAGTATAAAACCAATCCAAGTTTCATTTTTTCAAGGTTAGTTCGTAACTAAACTTATATGATACCAAAGATAGAATGCGGTGAGTTGAGGTAGTAAGAAACACTACGTTGTACATAATTGCATACCAAGAACCCTAGCTTGTACTGATAGATAGATATATTCTAGGAATTAGAAAACATGATTCAACGCGATTAAACCAGTTCACATATAATTATGGTCTTTGGGATCGGATAACCCCGCCCCGTTCGACCCTTACTCTTCGTCGATAAACAAATAATTAAATAATGATATAATAATGTCTCAAATTAGGCGGGATGCTGCAAAAGGGTCGAACACAGGTCGATCTTGAACAACTGTTCAAAACCCAACCAAAAAAAAAAGAAAAAGATGTAATAAATAAAATATATAAAATAAATGAATTCCTCAATACCTTTCATCCAACCCCCCCCCCCCTCACCCTCTTTGCTGGAAGAAATACTAAAACAAAATAAATAAATGAAAGTAAATTTCTCAAAACACATTCTCCACCCCTCCTTTCTCCCTCAGCCCTCCACTCCCTTTTTCTCTCAATACTTCAATTCCCCTTTTTCATTTCAATGACGTCATTGACAACGTCATCGTCCCGGTGACGTTACTGTCAGACCAGATGCCACCTTACTACTGACCTCTCCTCTTCAAGTGCCATTGTCTTCAGTCTACAATCGGGCTAACGACATTTGGTAGAAATGCATAATTATTTACATAATGTTTACCTAAAACACCTATACCTCTCTGTGTAGTGCAATGTACACATTCTGCTTCCGTCAGATATGGCGGTCAAATAGGGAGTTTTTTATTGTCATTCCCATTTTACTTTTCGTTTAATAGTGAAAAATATGAAATCACAATCTCAGAGGAAACAATTTTCAAATCCATCTCTTCTCATAATACCACTTGAATTCGCAAATTCGTCACGGCCTTTTCTTTTACCTTTTTCCAAACCAAGAAACTTCTGAAACTTCTGCTTCGAACATCGGACAGCAAAGAGTAGGAAAGACAGTGAGTGGGAAGTAATCTAAATAGAGAATAACTATGTATCCTATAAATGCGTCATTTTAGATGCAATAATCTCGCTTATGTCCTGTCTCATTGGTATTTATTGCTCAGTTATATATGGGACAAGAATTTTGAATCACCCTGTATTGACCTCACCTGAATAACTCTTTCTTTGGTTCTGAATGGCGTGATAAGGCCAATAATGGTTTAAGAGACAAACGATAAAATGATTTCTTTTTAAAATTTCAGTTTCGTAACATATATCAAAAAATTATTTTCTTTTTAGGCCCTAATTAAAGTACTTTGAAAAACAGAGTGGAAGTATCTGGCATCGTTTACAGGCATGGATGAGTTGCCAGAAACCACTGGATAGATACACGCTGAGTCGTTTTGCAGTTAAGTGACCGCGTTTGACCATCTGTTTTCGAACATATTTTGTGGCTCTTAGAATATAATATACTGTACGGCGCATTCGGATGGCTTTCAAATAAATCTTCGACGTAGCTCCTTCGGGATTTCCTCTTGAGTATCAATCATCGCAGGGAAGTGAAACTGCACGAATGCGGTAGGAGGCAGGTAAGAAGAAACTAACAGAAAATGGCCAGGTGGAAGATTAATTAGGACCATTAAGTGTGATTTACTTCCATGTTACTGCCGGAAATTTAGGATACAGGGTACTTTAATGTTTATTTTGCGATAAAAAAAATAATGACTCTAATATACGTGATATAAACAGTAAATATAAATACTAACTTTAGTAAACACCGTTCTTATTAAAGTCTTGTGTCAATGTATAGCGTATAAATCGAAAAATATACTCGCATCTGATATTATGCAATGACTGTCATTTTTATATTACGAAAATAAAATGATGTATTTTCTCTTACAGTAATTAAACAATGAAGATAAAAAATTAGAAAATATGTGGTAAATTTACTAAATAAAGTTGAGTACAGTATAAGCCAAACAGTATTCGCACAGTTGAGTACAGTATAAGCCAAAAAGTACTCGCACAGCTGAGTACATTATAAACCAAAAAGTATTCGACAGCACGCTGCTCTTCTTTGGTGCAAGTCGAAAGTGGTGCGGCCATGTTTACAGCACGATTACAACTGAACAACTGAGTGTCAAGGTCTCAATCCCACGAAACATCGGTCTGTACACTCAGTGACTGCAGCGCCGCCAACGGTCAGCAGTGTAGACAATTCTGGGATAAAAGACAGACAAATTGCGGATACTTTTTGACTTACCCTCGTATTAGAAACAAGTTACTGGTTAGTTGTTAGCATTAAGATTACAAACAGATATTCATTTGTGAGATTAGAAAGAAAAACTCATTCTTTGCCCTATTATTCTGGCGCGATGTCACACTCGAACGATCTGTTACTCGAAGGATTACTTGAAGTTTTAAAATCGAATTTCATCATTTAAAAGTTCGACCTTAGGCAAATCTATGGTTTTTAGATTTTTAACTAAAAATGAACGGTTGGTTTAATACTTTAACTGTAAGTAAATAACCTACCCATACATTTCCGATTTTCGATGAAAATGCCTAACCTAACCTAACCTAACCAGACCTAACCTAACCTAGCGTTGCAAGCCATGATTATTCAGAAAAGAATTAATTAATTTAGCGCATAATTTTGTTTTAAAATGAAATTTTATGAGATGTTGTCAATAAAAGTAAAATAGAGAAGCGCCATTTAAGACACAAACACGTTAAAATACAGTAATACAGTGTATTGCAAATGCAATTGAAATAAACTTCGGTATTTTTAATAATAATAATGATAATAATAATAATAATAATAATAATGATAATAATAATAATAATAAAAATAATCATAAAATAAATTAAAATAATGATAATTTGAACAAAGGATGGCTCTTTACAGTGCAAAAAACAAGTGTGACGTCATGAATGTCAGCGTGATCACCAACTTCATAACAACAACTTTGCTTTTATATATATATATACACACACACACACACACATATTATATATATATATACAGGGTGTCTCAGAAGTCGCGTACCATAGGCTTTATTCAGATTTACGAGGTTTACGAGTCGAAATGACTTATAAGTAGGCTGACCATACGTACCGTTTTGAACGGGACAGTACCGTTTGTTTTATATTTCGTGGCCGTCCCGTCGTTTTAATAAAAATGTCAATTTTGTCCCGGTTTATGTACTTACTTTTTCATGAATACAGAATATTACATAACCCCGTCCCTTTTTTGCCATCCCAATGTCCCGTTTTTGTTTCAAGGAAACATGGTCAGCCTACTTATAAGTGATGTTTAATTACAATATATGTTCGATAATGGTCGAGTAATAAAATTAATAGTATGTACAGTTATACAGTTAATCAAAAAGCTATCTTAAAATAATTAAATTGAATGAGGCTACATTATATATATATATATATATATATATATATATAATATATATATATATATATTATATAGCAGTATTTAATAATAGAAATTAGATAGTTAATGACACGATCTATTAAAGCAATAGCTGCAGTATTTTGCAACATAGATATGCTTGATGCAAACTCATTATCTTAAACAGCAGAGTGGTAACTATTTCAAAAAATTAAATGGGAAAAATTTTTCCTTTTTTTCAAATTGTGTCAACTTCATATATATATATAATTATATATATATATATATATATATATATATATATATATATATATATATATATATATATATATATATACACCATCTTTACCATCTTGCCAAAACGAAGTAAGATATACAAACACTGTAAAAGAAAAAGCCGTCCGCACGCAAGATCGTCTTGCGATTCACGACTGACGACTTGGGTCGTGACAACTCGAGTCGTGTGTGTGTTACATTGACAGAATGGGAGCCCCGGACACTGCAGCGAGCGCGACGCGATTCCCCAGAATCGCGTTGCGGTTCACAATTTGATAAAAACGATCAGAAATATTCATTAATTAAAATTCAACTCAACAATTTACTTTATAATGCGCCTCGGTGGTGTAATGGTAAGCATCACTGACTACGAATCCATCGGCCCCGGGATCGAGACCCGGTGACGGCAGGCGGCGCGCAGCAAAACCCAGCTGTTCATCCAATAAAAAAATTGGTCGGTCGATAAATGGGTACCCTGGATAGCATAGTGAGGGCTGGGATGCTGATCGGGAGGTCGTGAGATCGAGTCCGGGCGAGGACTTTGTAATTTCTGACCGTTTGTAGTGGGACATGGTTCGGATTCCACGTTAAACTGTAGGTCTAAGGTGGAATGACACGCTTGACCTTCGTCAGAATGAATAATTCGGGCGGAAGCAAAACCAAGGTTAACCAATATTAACTTTAAATCATCGAATTATCATTTACAAATCTATTTCTTACCAATAAATTGGTTACGTTTTCTGTAATACTTTCCTTTTTAATCAATAAATGTATAAAACTATTTCATTCTTATTACTTTTGCCGAGTAACCAATATTTTAAAATATCTAATTTAATAAAAAACCAATACGGCAAAACTAATCTAAGTTGATGGAAAGACTTGAGAGAAACTTCAATTTTTTTTCCGAAATGGTAAAACACACACACACACACACACACACACACGCCGCGCGCGCGCGCGCGCGCGCGCGCGCTAAAAATGATGTACTCACCAGATTAACCGTGTTCTCTCCATCAAGATTAAGGATCCCTTGTGCAGTTGCTGCTCGTGCTATATAACTTTTCATATTTTTCTATTTTGTAAGTTGGTTTACAACCTCAGATTGTACATTTCACATAAATTAATTACATTTAAGAAAAAAAACTGCAAAAATATTAGACTGTCATTTTTTTACCATAAGCTGCAAGAAAAAATTCATCTAGAAGCAAAATTTATTAATATCATAAAAAAATTAGTAATTAGTAATATCCTATTCAGCTTTGGATATTTTATTCATTTTGGTGACATTAATAAAATTTCAAAAACAAAATCCAGACATTATTGATTAGTAATTTTTCATGTTTTTTATAATTTTTATTTTTCTAGGCGAATTTTTTTCTCTGAAATTGTACATAACTGGCTAACACTGTTATTATTCATTTCTGTTTAGTCTTTATTATTTAACAGTGCATGTTTCTTTCAACATCCGTTTATTTTGTCTTTATTTCTTGCTTGTGACTTTATATTTTTTTTCACACTTTCATCAATGATTTGAAGCTGATAGCCTCTGCCAGAGGATACTTGTTTCCACTAGCTTGTCGTATGTACCGTTCTTACTTATTTATTTAAAATTTTCGCCCGCATTTTACGGCTAACAACACACATCGGTGAAAAGATTATATTTTTCTCACATTTATGACCAATACCATTTGTCAAACAAACGATTATTTTCTCACTTTTAAGGCTGGCACCTTCTATCGAACGAAGGATAACGATTATTTCTCTATATTAAATACTACGTGGCATCTCTTAATTTGTTTACTAATAGGCCTTACTCTACACTACCCGAGAAGATTAAGTCTTTCAGTTATCTCATTCCATCCATTTTTCCTTAGTGAGTGATTTAGTTAATTTTTATTCTTTAGCGTTGAGTGCATCTACCGTCAGTTTGAAGCGCTTTCTCCATTACCAAGTATCTCCAATGCATGATTTTACTATAGTTTTTGTTCATGTATTAAGGTTTTTTTGTAAGGTAGTCATACTAATGTAGTTAATTTCTCTATTTATTACACTGATTTCTTTTCTCTTCAGGTTTCGTGCATTTTATTCATTATCTTTATTACTTGTTTACAGATATTGATGTGTTCCTTTAAATTTCATCAAAATTTCGGTCTTGTTTCTGTAACATCATTTTGCGTTCATTTCTTTATATTTTAACCCTTTAATGCTCAGTGTGTGAAATTTTCATCGTTAACTTTGGAAGCAATTTTAGACCTTCCAGTTCCCACTGTGTAAAATTTAACACATTTCGTATTTTATTAATTATGAACAATAAAACTTTGTAAAATATATTTTTCAGTTATTTGGGGTCCAATTAAACGATTTTTATATCCCAATTTTTTTTTATACTTTTCGACTTAATTTGGGTATCTTCTTCTTTCTCTTCGCCCGTTCCCGCCTCTATGCGGGGTCGGCGTTTCTGACCAGCCTCCTCCACACAGCCCGGTCCTGGGCTTCTTCCTCCGACAAACCTTCTCCTCAAATCGTCCCTCACCTTCTCCATCCACCTTCGCTTCGGTCTGCCTCTCTTTCTCCTGCCATGCACCTCCATATTCATCGTTCTCTACCTACATAATCTTCGTCCCCTCTCATCACATGTCCATACCATTTCAGTCTACTTCTTGTATCTTCCTCGAGATTTCTCCAACCTTTGTTGTGCCCCTTATCCTTTCATTCCTTACTCTATCCAACCTTGTCACTCCGCACATCCATCTCAGCATTTCTCATCTCCGTTACATCTAGTCTTTTCTCATGATCTTTCTTTATAGCCCAAGACTCAGCCCCGTACATCATAGCCGGTCTTACCACAGTCTTATACACCTTTCCCTTAACCCTTGCGCCTATTCTTCGGTCACACAACACCCTGAAACTTTCTTCCAATTTTCCAACCAGATTGCACTCTGTGTGTTATTTCTGTGTCCAACTCACCGTCCTCAGCCACTGTCGATCCCAAGTACGTAAACTTACTTACTCTCTTTAACCTCGCTCCCTCTAAACTAATTTCTGAGTCTTGATTTTCGTAGAACCTCAGGTACTCCGTTTTCTTTCTGCTGATTTTCAACCCTCTGTCTTCAAAAGCCCTCCTCCATTCCTCCAATTTTCTTTCTACTACTTCTCTCCTGTTGCTGCACAGAACAATATCGTCTGCAAAGAGCATACACCAAGGGGATTGATCTTTATCCCCTGGGCCAACACATCCATAATCAAAACAAAAAGGTACGGGCTCAAAGAAGATCCCTGATGTAGACCAACCCTCACGGGGAACCATTCCGTTACACCTACACTACTCCTAACCTGGGTCCTTGCTCCTTCATACATACTTTGCACCAACCTAACGTACTTCTCCGGCACACCTTTCTCTCTCATACACCTCCAAACCTCCTTGCGTGGCACTCTATCATATGCTTGGGTATGAAAGGGTTAAGTTTTTCCTGTAAAATTTCTCACACATACACATAAACAAACAGACATATTCATACTTTTTCCATTTCATCACCTTGTTATGATTCAGCTTATGATTCACCATACATCTGCGCAACCAATGCCTTTTTTATCATTTTATTAGACCTAACACCGATAAAATTCGCCTCGAACCGATCTGTTCTCTCCTTCAAAGTGTCTGTATACGATTTTATTTATATTTTAGTTAGATTATTTATTATAGTACCATATTCACTTTACTTCACTTTAGCAAATTACACAGGCTTCTTTCTATATGTAAAGCAAAGTATTTTTCATTATTTCATTATAATGAAAAAAAATAATTTGTTGGTTTACATGTTTAGATTCACAACAACAAAGTTGGTTAGTACACCATCATACTTATGTATTGTAGTACCAAAATTATCATAGAAAACAAGATTTTTGTGAATTTTCAAGAAATCTTGAAAAACCTGTAGATTTTACAATATAAAAGTGTTATTTTGAAAAAGAATTTGTTTTATATATATATATATATATATATATATATATATATATATATATAGGGTGATTCAAAATAATGCAGACACATTTTAAAATTATTTATTTTGGATACTAATTGCATTTAATGAACAAAAATTTAACTTATATATATATATATCTTAGCAGCAATAAGTGAAATCAGGCATTAACATAATGCCTAGGCAATAAGCTGAAAGCTAAGAATGCATATAGCACTACTTTCAATTGGTCACTCTCACTGTTTATGTTAGGTTAGGTTATATTTATTATTATTATAGATATATAAATAAGCATTATACTTATGACATGCATTCTTAGCTTTCAGATTATTGCCTAGGCATTAAGCTTAATGCCTGATGATTTCGCTTATATATTCGACAAAATAACTTTATGTTTGTTAAAGAATTCAATTTGGTTTAAGATTTATTGAACTTAGTCTGAAAAGTCGTTTTCCTCACCCTGTTGCATCTTCAGTCTTGACCTTGAACGATAGAATTAATGTTTCAAACGTAATTTTATCTACATCCATCTTAGACTCGTTTCGTATCAAAGTTTAAATTTGAGTTGGGTTAACTTCTCTCCTCCATCTCCCATTGTCTCCCCAAGGGGGGAAGATGGATGTATAGATGTTGCACGGAGTTGCAAGGTCTTGCAAGATGGAGAAGGGTCATATCTGGGATTGAGTCTTGTGAGGTAGAGGACCTTGCAAAATGTAGGCGGGGGGGGGGGCAAAATCGCAAACGAAGGGGGTAGAATGAGGGGGGGAGGAGCTGTCATCCACTCACATGGTTGGAATTGTAATTGCGCCATTATTCTGCCGAAACACACCCATCATTTAGCACTGAGACCTCTCTTAAGTTTATTTGCATGTAAACACGTAGTGTGATGACTGAAAGTTCCTTTTAACCAATCTCATTTCACCAATCAATCTCATATTAACACCTGTTAACAATTTAATTTAGTTAATAACCTAGAATGATTCACATTTTCCCTCTGAAACTTTACCAAAAAAAATATAAAGTTGGTTAATAAATTTAAAAACTTTTCAACCAATTTCTTTACCTAAAAATATGGACCATTTTTACTTGTCAAACATTTTCGATGTAAAATTTGTTTTCTGAAGTACCTGAATTTTTCCTATTAGCTGATTATCACTTTCATTTCGAAACGAGGGTTGGGAACTTTCGTGCATTCTTGTTAAAACAAAAGAATTTAATAAGGTAACTATACAATACTTAATTTTAATTTAGTCATTATTAAAGGAATTGAGTCAATTGAAGTCAATTAAAGGTCAATTGAAGTCAATTAAAGGTCAATTGAGTGATTAACATTAGGATCATACAGACAGTATATAATTTAGATATAAATTTTAAGGGGCCTTGGCCTTGCCGAGTAAAATTAAGTAGGGGAGAGGGGAAGGGATTTGGCGGGGGGGGGGGGGGGTAGTTCAACAAATATTCTTCCATCGTCTCAATTTCTATTCATCTTTTTTTTCTTTTTTTTTACTTTGATTTACTATTATTTCGTTGTCATTTCTTCCCACCTATAGGACTTATACTCATGCGATCGATAAGACCATAACCTCGACACTTTAAAAAAAATACTTAAACCTAACCTAACCTACACTAACGTCACCTAACCTAACTTACAGAGGGTTGACAAAAGTAAATAGACACCTTCGGTTTTTTTTTTTCATTCAATAATAAATGGAATCCGAACCACGACCCACGACAGGTGGTCAGGGAATACAAAATCCTCGCCGGACTCGATCTCACGACCTCCCAATCAGCAGTCCAATGTTCTAACCATTAGGCTACCCAGGGTACCCATTTACTTACGAACCAAATTTTGCTGGGTGCATTGAGCGCCATCGACCATTGCCTGGGAATCGAATATTTAAGCTGCGCTTTTGAACTTCTGCAACATTCAAAAGAGGTTATGAAAATGTAAGTTTATTACATCACAATATTTAACTTTATACCGCACTAGAAATAGTTCGTGTTCTCTCTCTCTCTCTCTCTCTCTCTCTCTCTCTCTCTCTCTCTCTCTCTCTCTCTCTCTTTTACCTTCAGAAGTTGTGAACAGTTGCTCTGTGGATCACTTCAAGAAAAGGTTAGACCAAATCTTGCACACTATTTGAGGGTGTAGAAAATTTTCCCTGGCACCCGTTGCCATTGGTACCTCCTCGGTATGGGCCGCAAGGCCTTTTGAGGTACTTCTTTTCCTTGTAACTTCTTGTAATTCTCTCTCTCTCTCTGAACTCTGACCAAATCTAGAAATCGTACATACAGTACTTTAATTTGTATTAAGATAAGGACATTTTTAAGGAGAAATTATGTTACACCCTGTATGTTTATATAAGCTATTCCTGTAAATGAGTGAAAATATTTTATAGGCGTTAAATACATCAACATAATACAGAGAAAGCGCCATTTCCTGCTATTTTGGCTTACACAAATTTTGCATTTAAGACCGTTCAAATCCCCAACCCAATAATAAAAAAAGACTCTACCCCAACCCCTAAAAAAGAAAACGGAAGTAATCTTGTGTTCTAAAATCTACTCAGTAAAATTTCACTGATTATATATGTATCAGTAAGAGAAAAGTTTATATCAGGAAGGAAACTTACTTCAAAACCCGCATATTTTAAAACGAAAATACATGCCCTTCGCATAAAATCAAAGTTAAATAGTCCACGAGAACTTTCGCTCAAAGTTTTTTTGTTTATAGTTTTTACTTAAGTTTATAAGTACCTTCTGATGGTCGGGGGTAAAAAAACAGTTACGAAAACCAGAAAATAATTCATTGGAATGGGTAATTTTTTTTCCCCCACGCTCCATCGTTGGTACCCATTTTGTCCGAAAATGTTAACTTGTTTACTCGAGTTAAAATTAACGGTGGACGATATCTCTGCACGAATTAAACATTCATTTTTATTGTGAAAGTTATCTCTCTCTCTCTCTCTCTCTCTCTCTCTCTCTCTCTCTCTCCCTCTTTATTCGACGCATTTTTCGTCATTCAAAAAAATTTAAAAATTATATAAAACTATTTCCTAAAATTTTAATAATAACTAATTATGAAAGTATTGAGCAATAAATTCAACTTTGTATTCTTGGCACCGCTGCCACCAATGTGTTAAAACTAATTAATTTTAAAATTGATAAAAGCAGACTTTAAAAAAAACAGTGTTACCATGCTATTATATTTTAATTACGAAAAAGTTTTCGAACGAAGGGTATGGTCATTATATATATATATATATATATATATATATATATATATAGGGTGTCCATAAATGATTACCCTGATTAAAGCATGCTATAACTTTTAAATAAACACTCGTATTCAAACAGTTTTAATCATAAGTAGATAAACATACAAAGTTTCGATACATAGTTAATGAACTTAATAAGCTTCCACATGTGCACCCCTAGTGGCACGTAAAATGTCTAAACAGTATTCACACTCACGCCACACATTTTCCAACATTTATCTTGTAGGCGTGTAACTTCAAACGTTTGTGTAACACCTTGTGCATCGTAGATTTCGGTATCTTTAGTTGGCATGAAGCTTGTCTCACCGATTTCCTTGGTGACCGTGTGAAAGCAGTTTGAATGTTTTCCACTGTCCCATCGGAAACTGATGGTCTACCACTGCTCTTTCCCTTTTCCACGTTTCCAGTTTCCAAGAATTTTTTCATCCGCGACTTAATTAACTTCACATCAGGTGGATTCTTTCCATACTTTGTTCTGAACCTTCGCTGAACACTGACAGGAGATTTTGTTTCTGCAAGCCACACAACACATTGTGCCTTCTCTGTACAGACGCCATCTTAACTGAACAGCACTACAGCGCTCCTAGCGGCGAATGCGGTAGACGAAACACACCAGCACAGAAACTCTATGCGTGTACGAGATCACTATAAAAGAAAACGGATGTAAGATTCGTATTAAACATGAGAGCATACTGTTTTCAGGTAAACATTTATGGACACCCTGTATATATATATATATATATATATATATATATAATATATGCGGGGAAATCCATGGTTTTCGTTCAGTATTGAGCTAGTTCACGCAGTATTTTCAAAAGCTTGAGAATGCTCTAGTGATTGGAGCGAAACGTCGCTACTCCTGCTTTCATTTTCCTTCGTGAAATATCTCAATATATATATATATATATATATCCTGTGAGCAGTCCAGCATACTCTCAAACACGCTTTCTCCCTCTATTCCTCATTATACATACATGCACCTTACACACTACACCTTCTTTTTAAAATTAAAAAAAATGGCATAGTTTTTAATAACTTCGGCGACCTTGATTTCGACTCTCTCCTTTTCCTTCTATGGGGTGTGGGCATTTTTGCGGGAGTTTGCCTTTGGCCCCTCCTTCCTTTTGTGTTTCCTTACAAACTTTACGTATTTTACAAGTGATAGTTATAAAAGATGTTCAAACTGTGCAAAAGAACTAATTCCACCTTTTCCTGGGAATGCACAGGGCTTCTCATGTGCTGGTTCCACCCTTCTTAGGAAGGGGTGAGAAATAAATTCAATACAAATAACAAATTCAAAATAAGAAGCAAATATCAATATAAAATTCATAAATTACTTAAATATATGATATCCTATGAGGCAGGACTTCTACCTCACCCTGTATATATATAATATATATTATATATATATACATACACACACACACACACACACACACGACAAGATAAAAATCAGCAATACATATCGCATATTTCACACCCAAAGAAACAATACTTTCGTGTCCAGAGGTGATGTTCGTACTAAACCCCAATTCGAGCCAATGGCAGCATTTCACTGAAATCTTTGGTGTAACCCGAGGATTCATCAATGTAAATGTTACCATTAGCTCGAGTGCAGGGGGGGTTAGTGCAAAAACTTACTCGGGACGCGAAAGCATTATGTTTTCCCTTGGGTGTTTAAATATGCACCAGGTTGTGGTTATTTTTGCCATGTTGCCAAGTTGAAGAGTTGAGATTTAAGTTTTGTTTTTTGGCTAAAAATACAATAGTTACCCTCTTTTTCTTTGATGTATTCAACCCGACGTGAATGCAACGAGTCTTTTGCTTACATTGAGGTTCTAAATATAGTGGGGCTAGGTTGCTTTAAACCCTAGATCCTGTCCCAAAGCTGGATCCTAACTGCTTTGCAGATAGCTGGTAAAGGAAGCTATATTTTTGGGGCCTCTTTGCGAGTGACCCGTTGCCCATGTCGGGCTAACATCATGAAAAAGAAAAACTATAGTGTTTGTCATTTACCATTACTTATTCGGACTATAGTGGATTTAATTTTCCCAGAACAGTTCCTTGTTCCATACACGGTCTGTGTTTATCATAAAAAACATCAGGGGACCATTCTGAGTTCTATCCCATATATATATATATATATATATATATATATATATGTACACGGAATTTGGGATGTTTTGAAAATGTTGTAACTCTTCAAGATAAACTACCACCAAATGAAGCGCAATTTATTGAAGGTTTCTGTACATTTTAATGCAAATGGACATGGGGTTTGTTGGTAACACGGTAGATTCTCAAGGCGATATCCTATACAGAGGGTTGACAAAAGTAAATAGACACCGTCTGTTTTTTTTTTTTTTTTTCCATAGATTTTGATTTGACAATAAAAGTCAATAAATAACAACCTTGGTTAATCTTGGTTAACAACTTTACTGAATTAATATATTTAGAATCGTTTTGTTTTTCCTTTGGCATTATGTAAAGGTGACACACGTTCTGGCACTCCATTCATGAGCTTTGCCATTTGTTCTTGAAGACAATCACCATAGTGTTTATTTACTTTTGTCAACCCTCCCTGTACATCCGCCCACACTCGGCTCACCATTTCTGGAGTAATGGTTTCAATTGCGGTCTGGATTCTATCTTTAATTTCACGCACCTTTTGTACTTTTGAGAAGCAGACAAGCTCTGCACAAATCTGTGCAGAACAAAATTCAATAAACTTCATAAACAATAAACAATAAACTTCACTTATCTTGGTGGTACAAAGCCTAATTTCATTTGAGGTAATAGGAAGTTAGTATCTTTTTAAAACGATTCACGCCTTCCTCGACGCCTTTGTATATTATAGTGCCAGGCACTTCAAAACCTGTTTGTTGATTGCAGTGCCTTTGATTGTGCAGAAAGCTATAATTGACTTTACACTGTATTCTGTTTAAGTCTTTCCATCCTCCTTTTTAACCACATCATAAAAGCAACAATAGACAAGATACTCTCAGCTTAATTCATAGCTCTGTTTGTTATACAAATGCAGACATAGCTTCAAAACCCGTTTTCTTAGTTTTTTACAGTATTTCTTATAGATACAAACATATAGTATATATATATATATACAGTATATAGAGAGATAGACAGAGAGATAGCTAGATAGTTAGGTAGCTAGATAGACAGATAGACAGATAGATGGAGAGAGACTGTAGATAGATAAATAAATAAATAGATAAAAGACATAGATATATAAATAAATAATTATATAGCTAGAGAGATAGATAGATGGATAGATATTATAATGGTAATTCATTCCTACTAAGGATGCAATTCAATTTGCAGTAATTGCCTTCCCTTTCACATTAACTCTAACTATGGCTAATAAATGTCTGCCCGGAAGCGCCGCTGAGCTAGTTACACGTCTTTCTGATAAAGGGGTTCTTATTGCAAAGAGAAAGCAATCTTAATTTGAAATGATTTCATACTATTTCACCATAGATACAAGAGATACAATTGATAGAATAAGTGCAATAAGATATAAATGTGTGTGTGTGTGTGTGTGTGTGTATTTGAACTTAATTTATATTAGAATGGATTGGAATTTTTTTAATAATAGACATGTACAGAGGGTTGACAAAAGTAAATAGACACCATGATGATTGTTCTCAAGCTCAGATAGCAAAGCTCATTAATGAAATGCCAGAACGTGTTTCACCTTTGCTTAATGGAAAAGGGAAAGCAGCACGATTCTAAATATATTGATTTAATAAATATTTTTTTGATTTTTATTATCAAATCAAAAAAAAAAATGGAAAAAACCGAAATTGTCTATTTACTTTTGTCAACCCTTTGTATAATTGATTTAAATATTTATTGGTGTAAATAGCTATTGAATGAAAAGGTCATGTTTGTATAAAAAAAAAATAGCAGACCTCTGCGCAGACCGGTTATGCTGAAACCAAATGAAATTCACTAATTTGAAATTTAAAAGCAATATTTTTAGTTTAAAAAAAAAAATCACACACTAAATATAAGCGTCCAAACATACTGATTCAGTGTGCAAATTGCATACAAACCTGATTCTTTGTAAATGAAGTGATGGCTAATGCATACTGAAAAATATGACTAACGCAATTACCCGCCAGAATGCGTGGCTGTAGCTGAAATATATTCAAATGAAGCCACAACAATGAATGGAGAACAAATAAAATAAAAATATATTTAAAGGTTTTGAAGTAAATATGGTGAGTCCGACTGTAACTTTACGGAATAACTTTACAGAGTAACTTTACAGAGTACAAAATCCTCTTAAAATAATTTTATTTGAAGATTAAAGGAAAGGTCTGATTTCAAAAATACAAATTAATTATTTCTTGAAATGGATGTCGCATCTGTTTTTCCTCGAGAAAGATTGACCATTCTTTTAATTAGTTTATAAAGCTTACTAAATTTATGGAAATTGGTCTCAGGTATTTGCAGGTGGGGTTTATATTGCGTTGTTCTAGGCTTCAGTATTCGCGTGCATGTTATTGGTTTGTTCTAGGCTTCAGTATTCGCGTGCGTGTTATTGGTTTGTTCTAAGCTTCAGTATTCGCGTGCGTGTTATTGCGGTGTTGTAAGGGCCTCAGTACCTCTCGTGTTTCTTAGTTGGATATTCTTGGTCGACGGTTCTCAACCTTTAAATGTGTGAGGACCCATTTTTACAATCCTTCCAAGATCCTCGACCTCATTATCCAAAATCTAATATAACTTAGGAAAATACTTCCAGCGAGATTAAATTTTTAAATTTTGTATATTCAGCAATCATAATTAATTAAAAAACTTAAAAACTCATAATTAATTAAAAACAAATTAAAAACTCGTAATTAATTAAAAAAACTTTAAAAACAATTAATTAACTAAAAAACTTTAAAAACTCGCAATTAATTAAAAAACTTTAAAACTCATAATTAATTAAAAAACTTTAAAAACTCATAATTAATTAAAAAATGTAATAAATTCGCATTTACATTTTTTTTCTTTAGGAAAAAATATAATTTTTACTATTGTGATGAGGACACTGTTGTCATGGCAATATGCCGGATGAAGAACAACCAACGAAATAATATTTATAAATGTGCAAAGACATAGAGAACTTGGTACATATTGAAAGACACTGATACGAGACAGGGTCCATGTGTTTAACAGATGTGAGGACCGCTTTAAAAATGTTTCCCTTTTAAAATAGTTTTTACTGATTTCTGGCTAATGTCAGACACTTTATTAAGTTTTAGAAAGACCTCTGGGCATTTCAGGGTTTGGGAAGGTGAACCATCTTTTATTTTTTTTCACTAGTAAGATACTAAAAAGTAAAACTTTTAAAAATATTAACTATCTTGTGAATGTCAAAAGTGAAAGTTAAAGTCAAGGGTAAAATTAAAAATCTAATTAAATAAGTTAAAAGTTAAAAAGTTATTCAGTAAATATGTTGATTTAAAGGTAACGTCGAACTTACAAGTAAAAATTAAAAGTAAAATTCAGAGTGATAGTCACGGTCAAAATTCAAAATCTAACGTTCAAATTCAAACTTAGTAAATCAAAAAAATTCGATGAGATAAATGAAGTTAAAATTCAAAATCTAAAACAAAATTCAAAGTCAAAGTAAAGAAAAAAATATATATTCAAAGTGAAAATTTAAATTGATGTCAAATTGAAAGAAATATTCAAGGTGAAAGTCAGAGTAAATATTTGGAGTGAAACTCGAATTCAAAATCTAATTCAAAATTAAATTTTAAGTTAAAGATGAAAGTTAAATTTCAAGGACAGAATTCACTTAAAGATATGTCTATTGAGAAGGTATTCAAGGTACAGCGGTAGTGAAGTGCTTCCGAAAATCATTGAGACACTGTGAAAAAATGTCTCGGTTTATGAATTGGGGTTAAAAGGTTTACCTACAGGAGACTAAGCTTATGTTATTTCAGTGTATTTCTGTGTCTTCAGCGTGTTTCTCACTGGAATGAATTTTTTATCAGTTACCAGTAATTTATACACATCGTTATTTTATATATATATATATATATATATATATATATATATATATATATATATATGGGATAAATTTCACAATTAAACACGTGAAATGAATGAATGATGCAAACCCACAAAGAAAAAGAAAAATGATTTCAAGGTCTTTCATGTACAGTATTCAGAAGTACGACGAGATGTACTTCTGAATACACGAAATGCCTTGGAATCATTTTCTTTTTCCTTGTGAGTTTGCATCATATATATATATATATATTATATATATATATCTATATATACCAGCATATCTGCATATAAAATTTAGGTACTTTCCTGTTATCCCGGACCCTAGACTTTTTCCAGTTGCCAGACTTCAATTTTGACACACAATAGTTTCGTTAAAACTAACAAAAATATCACGACTTACCCTAAACTTACCAACTAATTAGGTTAATTGAATGCCCACTGTACACCCTTGATAACACAGGTCAACAAAAAAACATTTTTTTTTTCGTTGCCAAGGAAATTCGTACGAATTTAGGGTATTTTGGGGTTGCTGAATTCCAAAATGAAAGTCGTTTTTCCGATTTGGCTCTAGTTCTTGAGATAATGAATACCCTCAATTAATAGGAAAACGTAACCATAACGCGTGCATATGGGAAACTACCGGAACATTCTAGATGGTGAGACCGAATAAAATGCCATTATGTATTTCATGTGTTTACTTTTGTATGATTTGAGACAATTTCAATGCGATTTGTAAGTAGGCTCCGCCTGAACATTAAATTTTTTGCATTTTTTACGTGTTTCAATGGGGTACCAATTATCTCATAAATTAGAGCCAATCTAGCAAAACCGATGTCATATTCGGAATCAGCACCACAAAGTTACCCCAAAATCACTCTAATATGATTGGCAATAAATGAGTGTTGACCAGTGATTATTGGTTAAGTTAAGTCGTGATATTTTCGTTAGTTTTAACGAAAATATTATGTGTCAAAATTGAAATCTGGCAACTGGCAAAAAGTCTGGGGTCCGGGATAACAGGAAAGTACCAAAATTTATTCCCCATTAGAATTCGAATCCAGGTAACTAGATTTGAATTAAATGCTGTCCATTAGTTCAAGTGCAGGGGGTTAATACGTAAAAATACTTCATGGCGTGAAAGCGCTAGAGTTTTCCTCTGATGAAATATTTGTACCCTAATGGTCAGTGCCGGAATTCCGATTCAGAGTACCAGTTCGAATCCTGATGGGAGAATAGCACGAGTGTGACTGTGATTGATTCAAATAATTTGTGCTACCTTGGCGAAGAAACAAAGACTTACGGTGCATATTGCTCCTGAAGAGTCATGCACCTGGACTGATAAAAACTGGAAGTATCTGCAATACAAAACCTGGAATATGACGGAGCATTGTTGCTTTCAAGGCCGCCCGCAGCTTGACAGGCCATTATGGACACTATCAAAGTACAACTATATATAACTGTTCAATTATGATTAATATCTCTCACTAACTTATTTTTGCCACGTTCATTTCAAAGGGGATCATAATCACTACACTGTAATTCAAATATTGAAAACAACGGCAAATACGTTAAAACACATTTTATTCATGCTTCACTCAAACTCAATACAGGGTGATTAAAAAAAAAATTAATACTTATATGGGGAAAGAATTACAGATGTCATCCAATCCATGCCACCAGAGATGTGCCTTCGGGCCTTGGAAGCAACGTTGAACTGCTTTCATATATGCATAAATATCCGTGGACAGCAAGTAGAGACTGTATGAAGCACTGTTTGCATCACAAAAAATGTGGATCTTGTGGGTTATATAACCTATCATTTACTTCATTTTTTCATATAATACAACAACCCACAAGATCCGATTTTTCTTATGTAGAATTTAAAGCTGAATCTATTTTCTTCTTTGGTATTTCTTGTGCAAATTGATATTAACGGAGATATAAGCAATTGTTGGATCGATTGAAATCGATTGAAATAGTATGGTGGTAACTATTTGTTTTACCCCTACGGGTCGATTTTGACGAGAATAGGTTTTTCTGGTGTATTTTGGTGTGTTTTATTCAAATCTGACTTCATTTCTTGTGCAAATGAATTATTGAATGCTCGGTTAGGTCAACTGCACGCCCTTGATGATTGGTTAGGTTGTCGTGATATTTTCGTTAGTTGGGTTAAGTCGTGATATTTTCATTAAAACTAACGAAATATCATGACAACCTCACCAATTATCAAGGGCGTACAGTTGACCTAACCGGGCATTCAATTAACCTAACCGGGCATTCAGTAATTCATTTGCACAAAAAATGAAGGTCAGATTTTAATAAAACACACCAGAATACACCATAAAAACCTATTCTCATATCAAAATCGACCCGCAGGGGTAAAACGAATAATTCCCACCATACTATTTCATCGATTTTAATCGATCTCAAAGTTGCTTATATCTCCGTTAATATCAATTTGCACAAGAAATACTATCGAAAAATAGATTCAGATTTAAATTCTACGTAAGGAAAATTGGATCTTGTGGGTTGTTGTGTTATATGAAAAAATGAAGTAAATGATGGGTTATACCGGGTGTCCCAAAAGTCAGTTTACCGAAGAAATGTTCTCCTAAGGTGAATTTACTACAAAGAAAAAAACTTGTTTCAAATATATTTACAAAACATAAGAAACAAAGAAAAAAAAATTTCTGAAACATATTTACAAACCATGAGAATAGTTCTGGTTACAATAACTGTCCAAAATGTCGTCCATGTTGTTCGATGCACATCTTGTATCTGTCAACGGTTGACCGGCAAATTGCTTTACATAGTTCCTTAGCATTGCTTAAAAGCTGGAATTCTTCATAAATGTAGTCTTTAAGGTCCTGAAGACATGCTGGCTTTTAGCTGTAAAAAAAATTGTCATAATGTTTAGAATAATCATCAGGAGAAAACATTTTCCTCGGTAACTGACTTTTGGGACACCTTGTATATAACCCATAAATCCAAAAATGTTTACAAATAAATTGTAAATAAAAAATAAAACCCAATATAAGTGTTAACATTTTTTAATCACCCTGTATCACATTTAAAGAAATTGACTGTAAATATAATAAAGGGATCACCTGAAGATCAGGGCCCCCCAGCCTTCTTTAGTTAGTTTTATAAGGCTAACTAACGAAAATATCACGACCTAACCTAACCAATCGTCAAGGGCGTACAGTTGACCTAACGATTGGTTAGGTTAGGTCGTGATATTTTCGTTAGTTAGCCTTATAAGGCTAACTAAAGAAGGCTGGGGGCCCTGATCTTCAGGTGATCCTAATAAAGCACTAATGAATAGTTTAAACTTTAAACTCATTATTATAAGGCTGCTCGCACACAATTTATTTACACAATCGAATATCAACTAGAGGCACGTGCCTATGCCTGCAGGCGTCTTTGGCTTTCACTGGTGATAAACTACGAACGGAAACTGTTTCAAAGTGTTACCGCGGTGAAACTATCGACTTTAAAAGACGTCTTTATCAACCTAAATGTAATTTAAACATGGCTGATGAAAATTCCGCCTTACCAAGGTATCGTTTAAATAATTTTCATTTTTGTATTTTATTTATTTACATATATATATAATATATATATATACAGTTTTCATAAAGTGAGTATAATTTTATTATTAAATACAGAGGCTGTATACAGTTGTAAACTGGCTTTAGCAAGCGTGCACGAGGCTTTACAGGCCGAAATCTACAAATTAGATATAATTTTAATCATATATGCGCCTCGGTGGTGTAGTGGTTAACGTCGCTGACTACAAATCCATCGGCCCCGGGATCGAGATCCGGTGACGGCAGGCGGCGCGCAACAAAACCCAGCTGTTCATCCTTCCACACAATAAAAAAATTGGTTGGTAGATAAATGGGTATCCTGAGTAGCCTAGTGGTTAAGACGCTGGGCGTGGTTCGGATTTCACGTTAAACAGTAGGTCTAAGGTGGAATGAGAAACTTGACCTTCGTCAGAATGAACAATTCGGGGGGTAGCACAATCAAGGTTATATTAGATATAATTACAAGATAATTATAGATTTCTATAAAATATTTATAGATTTTTCGACTTGAAAGACGAAAAGGAACTTACAGACGAAGACATATACTTGTATTTGAAGCTAAATACAACGAATAATGAAACCAGTACAAAACTGTAAGTAACATTGATATTAAGGATCAAGTAAAGATAAGCACCCCCAACCTTTTTTAATTAGCTTTATAAGGCTAACTAACGAAAATATCACGACTTAACCTAACCAATCGTTAGGTCAACTGTACGCCCTTGACGATTGGTTAGGTTAGGTCGTGATATTTTCGTTAGTTAGCCTTATAAGCTAACTAAAAAGGTTGGGGGTGCTTATCTTTACTTGATACGATATTAATAATGCCCAATTACTCCTAAATATTAATGATAACGAAAACTTGCTTAATCTTTCATTTAAAAAATATCGATAATTTCAATGAAAGACTCGGAATTCCTCCATATCATTTCACGACCATTTTCTTTCCCTCAGAATCCCCTGTTTGTCAAAGTATTCTCTGTTGGTTTGAGCTGCCTGAAGCATGACGTTTTATTATGTACCTTTTAACGTATGACTTTTATTGTTTAGTTTTATTTTAACCGCCTGAATGATGAGAAGAGTCACTCTCGAAAAGCTTCGCGGATTTTAGATTTTTCTCTCTTTTTAAAAACGTTGGGATTTCATTCTTTTATTTACATGGTTATTGTGTTTCTGAGTGTGTGTGAGAGCACTTACACACCACACACACACACACACACACACACAACCCGAAAACTAGACCATAATAATTTTTATGTCCCTCATTATACGATAATTGAAAACGGATATTTCCTCAACCTTTTTGCGTTTTAAAAATAGAGAAAAAACAATTTTTTTTTTATAAAAAAGAGTGTAATTATCAAGTAATAAATAATTATTATTTGACATGAAACTCACTAATGGACTTTCGATATTCTTGTAATGAATATTCCACTGAGCAAAACGGTTTAGGAAAGACCACGCTTTTATTCTTTTACAGATCATGGTCCCATATATATATATATATATATATATATATACATTTTAACTGCAAACACGCAGTATAATTAACGTAAAGAACGACGCTTGTATAGGAGAATATTCCGCGCAAGATGAGGAGGGAGAACGAAACAAATGAAAAAATGAGGTAACCACCCGGGAATCGAACCCGGGATCTTCCGATTGCCGGTCAGATATGATAACCATTACACCATGGGCCTCACTCAGTCAAATGCCGTAATTCTCCTACATACGCGCAGAAACCAATGCCCCAAGGGGGCACCCCTCGCATGCCGTACATTATATACATTTTAACTGCAAACACGCAGTATAATTAACGTAAAGAACGACGCTTGTATAGGAGAATATTCCGCGCAAGATGAGGAGGGAGAACGAAACAAATGAAAAAATGAGGTAACCACCCGGGAATCGAACCCGGGATCTTCCGATTGCCGGTAAGATATGATAACCATTACACCATGGGCCTCACTCAGTCAAATGCCGTAATTCTCCTACATACGCGCAGAAACCAATATTCTCCTATACAAGGCGTTCTTTACGTTATATATATATATATATATACTGCGTGTATATATATATATATTATATATATATATATATATATATATATATTATTATATATATATACAAGGTGTCCCAAAAGTCAGTTTACCGAGGAAAATGTTTTCTCCTGATGATTATTCTAAACATTATGACAATTTTTTTACAGCAAAAAGCCAGCATATCTTCAGGACCTTAAAGACTACATTTGTGAAGAATTCCAGCTCTTAAGCAATGATAAGGAACTATGTAAAGCAATTTGCCGGTCAACCGTTGACAGATACAAGATGTGCATCGAACACATGGACGACATTTTGAACAGTTATTATAACCAGAACTATTCTCATGTTTTGTAAATATGTTTCAGAAATTTTTTTCTTTGTTTTCTTATGTTTTGTAAATATATTTCTGAAACAAGTTATTTTCTTTGTAGTATATATATATATATATATATATATTGTCGATAAATATGTAAATACTGAACATAAAATAATCTAAAAGCATGGAAATTGTCTGGTTTGTGCAGAGAAGTCTAATGATATGAATGTGTTTGATAATGAACAAATACATTTGTGTAGCTTTGGAGAGGAAACACAAACTCGATGTGCATCTTCCTCCTGAAGATTATGCACCCGGACCCATAACGACAGGTAGTGTCTGCAATGCAGAATGACGACAAAGGTACGAAAATGGATATGGATCAGACTGTTCGGTGGCTTATGATAACAGACTGAACAGACTGAACAGACTGAATATAACAGACTGAATTGCGATCACAGGCTGAACAGACTATTGTTGCTTTAGTAGTGATGAGCCACATACAGAAACCTCGTTATTACGATGACCCTCTATGTACTTGGCAATGATGCTACGAACTACTCGTACTCTGAATGGGTGTATGGGAGGAGAGATGCTTTGTGCAAAACAATGTGAAGTTACAGAGAGTTACAGAGAGTTACAGGTTAATACGCACACACACACACACCCTAAGATATACTGGATCATGTCAAGAATAGCGAACCCAATTTTACCATGTCAAGAATAGCGAACCCAAAAATTCCCTTGTCAAGAATAGCGAACCCAAAAGTTCCCATGTCAAGAATAGCAAACCCAATATAAATATCATGTAAAGGAAAAAGTTAAACATATGTAATCTTCACTTTATTGATGAAAGAATAAATAAAACAATTTACTGAAATGAAAATGAACCGTATACTAATTTATTAAAAAGGAAATTGAGTGGCAGTTGCGTTACAGAAATTAATTAACCTGTTTACTTTATTTCTTTCCATCCACATGAACTGTTGTAAATAACCTGGAAGAAATTCGCGTTTGCATCCTCGCATGTTGTTAATTTTAGCCTTATGCCCTTCGTGCGGGTCGCGGGTAGCAAAAATTAACCAAACTATCACGACTTAACCTAACCAATCGTCAAGGGCGTACAATTAACCTAAAAAAATAAATAAAAAACTAATTTTTTTTGTATTTATTTATTTTTATACATTAAGAGAAGAGGATTCTTTATACTGTACGGCATTGACGATTGGTTAGGTTAAATCGTGCTAGTTTGGTTAAATAAAAAAAGACTAATATAAAAGCATTTAATACGTCCTTAACTAATTACTTAAAATTGGGAAACATAAACCTACCGTCTGAAGTTATGAAAACGTCCTTGAGGACTTCCCATGTCAAGAATAGCGAACCCAATTTTACCATGTCAAGAATAGCGAACCCAAAAATTCCCTTGTCAAGAATAGCGAACCCAATTTTACCATGTCAAGAATAGCGAACCCAAAAATTCCCATGTCAAGAATAGCGAACCCAATTTTACCATGTCAAGAATAGCGAACCCAAAAATTCCCTTGTCAAGAATAGCGAACCCTGCAGGTGTTGGGTTCGCTATTCTTGACATGATCCGATATACTCTTCTAGGCTAACCAAGGTAGAAGTATATAAAAGAAAGGTAAATAGAAAATCAAGTGAAAATAGTGAAACTGATACCATGCTTACACTTATAGACATGTAAAGCTTTCACTCAAGCATAGTAGTAATAGTAGCAATAGTAATAGTCAGCTATTGCTGACAGAAAAGTTGTGAAAAAAGATTTATAAGAACGTAGGAAAAAGTAGAATGAAAATAATAGCTTCAGAGTTCATTCACACCATGCGTACACTTATCTCGTATACCCAGTTACGCATTAGAGGACAGTGGAAAGTAAAGGATAACATGAAACATTAAACTACTAAATCTAATCAACACCATGCATTTTTTTTAAACGAATTTTCTTATCTATTTTATACAAAAAATCATAATTTCGTCGGCGCATCATTTTTCTGATGAACATCAAGATCATCGTGCTCAGAGACTTAGTTTTACAAATTAATTAATTATATTACCATCTTTCGCGCTAAAATTACTTAGATAACTGTTTAGGGAACAATTTAAATCTGTGTTTAGCACCCCTAAGTCCGAGATGGAAGTGGAAAACCCAGACGAGTTTTTCGACATTGAAACAGATCAACCAAGAACAAATCCCTGCACAAACCTATTAATGGACTTCGAGTTCACGGAAGGAGATGTAATTACGGCCTTATCACAGATGCGAGACAATTCAGCGCCAGGGCCAGACACATGGAGTGCCACATTTCTGAAGAAATGCAAAGAGAGTATTGCAAAACCGCTATACTTACTATGGAGGAAATCACTCGACACAGGACAAATTCCACTCCCCTTAAAGAACGCGAACATTGCCCCCCCTATTTAAAGGTGGTAACAGAGCAATGCCCAAAAATTATCGGCCAGTGGCTCTCACCTCACACCTTATAAAGTGTTTTGAACGCATAATTAGAGCCAAAACTACCTACTACCTACAAGAAAAAGACTTATACAACCCAAATCAACATGGCTTCAGGGCGGGTAGATCATGCCTGTCACAGCTACTAGACCACCAGGAGAAAATATTAGGAACATTGTGTCGAGGACAAAACATTGATGTAATATATACTGATTTTGCTAAAGCCTTCGATAAATGTAACCATGGAATCATAGCACACAAACTTAAGGATACAGGAATTACTGGAAAGCTAGGAAGGTGGATATTTAATTTCTTGACGCAAAGAACGCAAAGAGTGGTGGTAAACGGAGTTAAATCGGAAGTCTCGGAAGTCGTGAGCTCTGTTCCACAAGGGACAGTTTAGCTCCCTTGCTGTTCATAATAATGATTGCAGATATTGATGCAGATATTAAGGACAGTATTGTATCATGCTTCGCAGATGACACAAAGATATGTAAGGAAATATTGAACGAAGATGACATAAGAAAACTACAAAACGACATTGAAACATTATTCCAGTGGGCAGAAGACAACAATATGAAGTTCAACGAAGAAAAATTCCAACTTCTAAGATATGGTAATAACAAAGAGCTACAGAAAAGGGTACAAAACTCCGCAAGCCAACAGATAACACCAAATCCACAGTCAGGTATCTTGGAGTAATAATGTCGTCGGATGCAGAATTCAGAGAGCACTATAAAATCAAAATCACAACGGCTAGAAAATAATGGGAATCATCTGGAGGAGCTTCCGCAGCAGAAAAGCAAACATCATGCTCAAATTATGGAAGAGTCTAGTCCTACCAATAATTGAGTATTGCTCAGTACTCACAAGCCCACAGAAAAAGAGACATTGCGAGCATTGAAGCTATACAAAGGACTTTTACGTCTAAGATAGAGGAAACGGAAGGTGAAGACTACTGGTCTCGACTACAATCCCTGGAACTCTGCTCTCTTGAAAGAAGGCGAGAGCGTAACACAATAATACATATGGAACATACTTGAGGGCTCTGTCCCTAACCTCAGAAATGAAATAGAAACAAACTGGAATGAGAGAAGAGGCAGATTTTGTACGGTCCCAGCTGCGGTGGGACAAGAAGCCATGAAAACGAGGATGGAAAATACCCTCAGAATACGGGGCCCAAAGCTTTTCAATGTCCTTCCAAAAGAAGTGAGGAATCTCCAGCACACCAACCTGAATAACTTAAAGAACCAGCTGGACAGATTCTTGTGCAAAGTCCCTGACCAGCCATGCGTGGCTGGCTACGAGGGCAGGAGGCGATCAGAGAGCAATTCCCTCCTTCACCAAGTCCCGCAAATGAGGCGGGATGCTGCAGAGAGGTCGACCGCAGGTCGATCCTGAACCGTCGTTCAAACTCAACAAAAGTAAACAAAAGTAATAAGGAAGCACTGATCCAGAGGCACCTCCGTCTGTAGTAATGCTTAGTTAAGAATATTAATTTCTGTTTAATTAATTATTAAAATGTTTAATGTAAATCATTTACTAAAAATTGTGAAATTGTTTGAAATTGTTTAAAATGGGAAGCGTTGGCAGTCCTGAACAGAGGCCGAGAGAGCAGACTACCCCCCAAAGGGAGTCAGTCTCTTGGGTGGCGCGATACGCGTAAGGTTGGAGCCATGTGATCTTAAAATCAAATTGTTTTGTGCCCCTCTCCGACGTAAATATATTTAGTAGAATTTCATACTCGCATCCTCCTAAATTAACTAAACCATTTTCGGAATTAATAAAACGTTCACGAGTGTTAAAATAGAGTATTAATAACCCCCCCCCTTCCCCCTTCGTGTTGTAACGGACTTTCATAGTCTTGGAGTCTTGGCTCGGCGTTGCTACCATGAATATAATCGTAAAGTATTGTGGAAATGAGTAAAGAGCGTGTAAAGATAAATGAAATAGCGAGTAGAAAGAAGCGTAAATAAAGAAGAAAGTAATTAAATAAAGGCGATCACTACATCTGGTAGAGCGGAACACTACATCTGGTGGCTAGCGGCGGTCCTCTTACATCATATTTTGTATGAGGCTTACCCACGTGACTAGTATTTCGATTAAAATTCTTCAAACCCGGTATATTAGCCAATAGCGTTAATGAATATTTTATTTCGATTATTAAAATATCTAAATGCAAAGTTTACCCCGTTTGCAGGCAAATTTCGATTTTCATTCCTTAAAATTCATTATAAATGTAATTCCAAAATGGCGTCCATTGTTTTCCAAATTATTCTGAGTCACGTCGCTTCAAAATTCTCGCGCGTCAAAATTTGTTGTTTGAGATCGAGTCTAGACTCAAAACTTATTTTAGTCGTTACAGAGTCGGTAGAAAAAACTTGTCCGACTCAATAGTGCGAGTCATTATTACGTTAAATTTCGTTCATTAGGTCGGAGACATAGTTTTGAAAATTTATCGTGCTGCCTGAGACTCAATTTTCTTTTTTTTTCGTCTCTTCCACTGTTATGCCTGTTTCAGCTTACCTTTTTACTTTTTGTATAAAACTTTTGGAATTAGTAGTAATTGTGATAATATAATAATAACGATTAATATAGAAAAAATTTGTACGTAATAAATTGTTAGTTTAAATACAGTATGATACACATTTTATATGGTCCTTTCAAAATGTTTCAGCGAAAATTTGTACCGCATTTCTAGGTATATATACATATATAGTATTCTAAAACATTTCATGAACATGATAAATTTTTTGGGTTTCATTAGCAGATTTTTGATTATATTTCGATTGGTTGTACATAAATTATAATGATAGGCTTATTTTAAATAATTGTTTATATAGATTTACGGGCTTTTTGCTTCGCATTAATTTGTCAGATTTGGCCGTATAGGATTGTGTTAAATTTCAAAATAAGCAGAATTCGTTTAACTGAAATAGAGAAATTGTGTTGTGAAATTTTCTATAAGTTTTTTTTTTATTTTTTTTATATACTCATTAATTATATACTCATTAATTATATACTTACTTATTAACTTATACGTATATATTAGTTATATATATAATTATATATATTTATATACTCATAAAATTTGGTAGGTAGGCATGATTATCTATTTTTTTTCCTCTCTGTTCCTTTCGTTCATTTCACGACAATTCCAACATATTTGGTAAAATGGCTATTGTATTGTACTGAAGGATTTCTTGTAGGCCTATCGTTAAATATTGTTCGGAGATTAACCGTTACTACGGTATATGTCTATTGAGTAGTAAATTTTTAGTTGTTTAACAAAATTTTAATTGGTTTAACATAAATAATCATAGGATTTTTCTTTAATAAGCACAAATGTTATGCATTAAATTCTAAATTGTGCTTTTCACGCGTAACATTGAAGTTATTAATTATAGGTCTAAAAGTGCGCAGTAAATTTTATTTTTATTTTGGGAACCTATGTGAGTTAAGGTATACATATTTTACTAAATCTCGATATTATAATTTTTTTTTGAATTACAGAAATTTGTGTAGAAAATTCTTTTCATATATTTTCTTTACGTTTTATAAATTCATTCAATAATCAATTTTATTTGTATAGGTAGGCCGATTTTTATTTTTCTTTCTTCCAGTTCAATGACAATGGTAAAATTTTTATTGAAAATTTAGATTGTATTCTAAAAAGGATGTTTTGATTTGATATTTTAAATTGGATATTAGAAATGAAAAATGTCCTCTTTTTTTTAGTTCGAGCGTTTGCATAGAAAAAAATTACAAAATTATGTCAGGATATAATGCAGTTTCATTCGGTTACGTAGGGATATTTGTATAGAGGTTCGCTTGCAAACAAAGCGACCGCTCTCAATTAGGCAGTGTTTTAGTTTTGTTTACAGTGGATTGCGTGTATTTTTGAGTGCATATGATCTATTCTTATTTAGTATAACTATGCAAATTTGTAGTTTCACTTGGAAACGATAAATTACTGAGATTTTTGTGATTTGCAAACCATACTGGGGTTTCTGTTGAAGGAGAGAGTTGTATCTCAGATGTAATTTGCGAATTGCGAGTTCAATTCATATGAAATTTAGAGTTTCAAGTTGGAATTACTGTATTAAAATAATTTTTGGTAGTAATATTTAATTTTTTTTTACTTTTTAATAACTGTTTTGGAAAATTATTATTGTTTAAACCTTCAGTCGGGGTTAACTAATGCATTTAAAACATTGGCTCAAGTGTACACTCGGAAATGGAGCCTTCTAGATAGCCAGTAACGTTTTTGTGGCGTCGTAGTTGCTCCTCCTCAAAGGCAAGAGGGTTCATGATTGTCAGAGAATGGATGACATGAAGTTTCTGGGGTTCATTTTTGTCTTTTGTATTTAAAAGTATTGATGTGATTTCTGACGATAGTTTGAACAATAATAATTCTTAAATTATACTAACAGTTACTATGTATGGGCGCTTTTATATTTATACTGTATAATTTTGTTTCGTACGTTTTATGACCTTTTTTTATCTTCTCCGCTGTAACTGCCATAAGTGACCTTATTGGTAGCTAGATTTGATAAAATTTTTGCGAAATTTTGAGATGTGTAATTTTTTTTCTTTCCGTGAATTTGGCCAGAGCAAATGTGTAGTTAGTATTTCGAAGTGAACTGTCGAAAAAAATTCGATAAATTAATTGAAACGATAAGCAGTACAGAAAAATGTTTCGAATATTTGTTTTCAAAATTTCAAAGGCTCGGTTTGGAGTCAACCAAGTTGAATCCGAGTTCCATCAAGTGAGTTTAGTCGACCGGATAGGTGATCGATCACCAATGAGAGAGAGAGAGAGAAGAGGAAACCCAGACTGCGCAGGGACTTGGCGCAGGATGGTTTCGGAAGAGAAGAGATAGAAGAGAGGAACCGAATGCGCATGCAGTTGGCGCAGGACAGTTTCAGAAGAGAAGAGAAATTTACGTGTGCAGGGTCTTGGCACACGGAAGTTTCGATCGAAGATGGTCTACTGGTATTTTTCGGGCAGTAGCTGGTCACGTTGCTCGAAAGCTTCGCTAAATATGTGTCGTATCACGCGGTAGACAAGCCACGTGAGCTTGAACGTGTGTCTATGACTGTACTGTCCATACAGACATACAGTAGGTTCGTTGGGAAACGGCCTACGGCGGAGTGATCGTTGATTGTTGCCAGTAAAGAGTCTTTCAGCTGGACGTAGGAAGAGCAGCGTTCACCGACAAAAGTGGAGATGAGACAAGGCGAGTTTCTTCATCGACTTCTAGAATTGCAAATTCCGTCCAATTCCAGCGCGTGGTCCCGCTTTCAGTATATCTCCCCCCCCTGATCCTTTTAGAATTGCGTCTCTTGTTTGTTTTTTTCACCATTGGAGAGAGAGCGGAACATTATAGCGTGCTGCCCTGTTGCATGTTGATTGATGCAATCCCTTGCATTCTAGCGAAGTGAGCAGGAGCTGCGATTGAAAATTGAAGTCCGTTTCAGCGTGCGGAGTGTCATCTAAACGACGTCCAGCAAATTAATGTACTGATTATTATGTAATGAAATTATAAGTGAAAGGGTGCGATTATTGCCCATATTTGTTGTATTTTTCGTGAAGTAGTATGTGCGCTCTGGTTAGTATTTTATGTAACTTTTTCTTATATTTTTTCTATGTTGCCCTGATAGTAACTGTATAACTATACATAACTGTTTCAAATGTAAAGCGATCGTTGATGAGGAATCGCGGGAATAGATTGTGACTTGAGATTTGTGTGGCCACTGTAAGAAAATTTCCGTTATTTTTTTGGCATGTAATAGATTATTACAGGTTGTAATTTAATTATTAGTGTGAATGTTATTTTATGCAAATGTGAAAATGATAAAGTTTTCGGTTTTATAATATGATACAAAATATATGTGGAATTTGTCATTCTAATTATTTCTTGTCTATCTCAACTCCTGAATTGTTTAAAGAAAAAAAAAAAAAAAAAAAAAAATTGCAAAATATATAATTTGTTGAATAAATTTATTAACATTGTTAAACGATATTAATAAGTTTACTAATGGAAAACTTATTTTCAAGGGGTGATGCGAGTGTAGTAATGCTTAGTTAAGAATATTAATTTCCGTTTAATTAATTATTAAAATGTTTAATGTAAATCATTTACTAAAAATTGTGAAATTGTGAAATTGTTTAAAATGGTAAGTTGGCAGTACTGAAGAGGCCCAGAGAGCGGACTACCCCATAAGGGAGTCAGTCTTGAGGTGGCGCGATACGCGTAAGTTGAGCCATGTGATCTTAAATCAAATTGTTTTGTGCCTCTCCGACCTAAATATATTTAATAGAATTTCATACTCGCATCCCCTAAATTAACTAAACCATTTTCGGAATTAATAAAACGTTCACGAGTGTTAAAATAGAGTATTAATAACCCCCCCCTTCCCCCTTCGTGTTGTAACGGACTTTCATAGTCTTGGAGTCTTGGCTCGGCGTTGCTACCATGAATATAATCGTAAAGTATTGTGGAAATGAGTAAAGAGCGTGTAAAGATAAATGAAATAGCGAGTAGAAAGAAGCGTAAATAAAGAAGAAAGTAATTAAATAAAGGCGATCACTACATCTGGTAGAGCGGAACACTACACGTCTGGTCAGCACACTCCAATTTAAGAACTTTCACTAAAGTGTAAATAACATATATGATTTCCCCCTTTTTCAAGGAAGATTTATCATATCGTAGTTTATATTGCGTCCTTCGCATAGGAATTACTTATATAAGGGAGCACTTATATAAGTGCAGCCGTCACCCTAATTTAAGAATTCCCCAGACAGTGTATATATGCGTAGGTTTTTTCCTTTTTTTAATAAAATTCTGTTGCATATTATATAACGCCAAATTTTTACTCTAGCTAAGTAGCTTCATTGAAGATGAATATGCCTAATCGGGGGTTTTGATTCCTAACAGTTCTCATCAAGTTTCCCATCATTTGATAACTCCCAGTGTTCTAAATCCAGACCTGACCAGCGCTTCCTACTAAATTTATTGTAAAAGGAAACATCATTACTCCCATATAAAACTATAAAACTTTTTCTAGCTAGTTAAGTTAGATGTACCTCAAAGAATACTAACAATCCTACACTGTATACCCAAGAAGGGCCCCTAAAACTGAAAACATCTATACGGAAGTCTTGGCTCCCGAGAGATCCCTTCAAGCTTCTTTTCTCTACTAATGGGATATCATCTTCCTACTACATTTATTAGCAAAGAGAACATTATTAATTCTGCTCTACCCGAACTGGCCCTTCCTCAAGTGGCTCCCGTCATAATGACGGGAAAAAAGAAGGCGCCAAAGAAAGAAGGGGATGGAGCAGTGGCTCCCCAAAGTAATTTGATATACAGTAGGTATTCAGAGGTTTTGACTCCAGAGAATTCCCAGCTACTTAAAGCGCGTAAATAAAAATAAAAAGTAAAAAAAGACTGTCATTTGAGAACTCCCAGTAATCTGATACCAGACCCGACCAGCGCCTCCTGCTACATTTACGATCAAAAGAGAACATCACCATCCCCGACTCCATCCCACTTCGGAGGTTTTGACTCTCGAGCGTTCTCACAATGACAACACCTAGTACTCTGTAACCAGACTAGACCAACGCCTTCTACTACATTTACATCTAAAGATCTATTACTGTTTATATCTTAGTACATAAGCACTATGTACCTAAAGAGTAGCCATCTTGTAGGTGAAAAAGCCCCTCGCAAAGTTTGTCTCAAATATTTTGCCCCTTATCTTAAAACCTCTATTTCTCGTAATGCTCCTATTGTTTGGAATAAAAAAAAAAAGGTTCTCATAATTTACGTCATCAAAACAATTTAAAATTTTGAACACTTGGACTTGATTCGCCTCTCAAACGCCGAATTTAAAGGGTATACAAATTCAGCTCTTTCGGCCTGTCTGCGCATGTTTTATCACGTAACGTTGAAACAAGCTTTGTCGCGCGGCGCTGAAGCCTTTCTACCATTTCTATATGCTTGCTCGTATAAGGCGACCAAAACTATCCAGCATATTCTGAATGGGGCGTAATAAGCAACTTATATATAATGGCAAAACACTATCTGTAGATTTATATTCAAAATTACGAGAAATAAAACTCAGTACTCCATTAGCTTTACTGCTCGCGTCTAAACATTGTTTTGGGCGTCTGAACATTGTTTTGGGCGTCTGAACATTGTTTTCAGAACTTTAAATCCTCAATACTCATCATAGCGGCAAATGTTGGTCATCTTGGGAAAGTGTTAAAAACTTTGACAATTTGGAAACCTAAAGAACGATATATATTATATACATATTGATTAATAATAAGAAAATTGACCAATTATTTTGCACCATTTTTTTCTTGGACACCCTGTATCTTCAATAGTAGAAGATAATATCATCCTAAGAGATGTAAAAAGAGTTTATTTTACATCATTTAATCAATTTTGGTTTAAATTTTTAATTAAATTACTTTTGAGCGAAAATTTATTGAAAAAGCAAGAAACAAAACACGGAAGGTTGGGTTTTTTTTAAACGACCCCCCACCCCCAAAACACGTCCCATCAGCATATATATAAAAAATATTTTATAGATTTTTTTTTATAGAATTTAATTAACCTTTCGAAGCACCGAAAATGTTGCCTCACAAAAAAGTTACCCCACTGTTCTCATACACTCGATTTCACTTGTACCCAGTTGTCCACACACACAACACACACACACACACACACACACACACAAACTAACATTTTCGTGTTAGCGAGGTACCGTCTTCTTTAAATCCATATATCTAAAAACCTAACTAATCTAACCGAATTTAACTTAACCTAACCTTAGTGCAATTGTACCAAGAAAGGCGTGATAAGTGTCTCGTGGTAAACTGAGGACTCGAAGGGTGTTTTCTGTTAGGTCATTAAATAGTGAGGTACCCTCTAATTTAGTCTAACTTAACCTAACCAAATTTTAACTAACCTAACCTAGCGTAACCAAAACAAATCAGGACCAGCATATCTTTTTCCGACAATAAAAATTTGTCCAAGTTTTTCATATAGATTTTTTAATGTTCCAAACTAGCAAAAAGTGTTACCTCACAAAAGCATTACCTCACTACATCCGTCAATTACCACACACTCTACTTCACTTAAGTCCGGTTACCTACACTGAAAATAAAACCTTCCAAATTTAGAACTTATAACTTCTTTTTGAGGGCGCATTCTATAAGAAGTTTTTCCTTCTTTTGGGTATCGAAACTTCTTCTTGGGTATCGAAACTTATTTTAATGATACGTAATTTGTTTAGAGAGACAAAGTGGTCCGCAAAACCTGTTTTTTAGTGTGATTTGAGACAACAAAAGATAATACTTCTCTCTCTCTCTCTCTCTCTCTCTCTCTCTCTCTCTCTCTCTCTCTCTCTATCAGGTCGGCCAAAAAAAAGGGAGACATTTTAAATCCTTCATATCTCTGCAAATACGGTACATAGAACCATGAAATTTTAATATGTTAGTACTAGGTAATTTTAAGGTTTGTATGCCATCTTTTAGCATTTTAGCTGAGAAATTGGATTTATGGCGAATATTCCAGGAAAATCTTGCTAATCATAGATTCAAGTTGATAATTAAAGCGATTTTAATTAACGTAAGCTAACTGCAGAAGGTTTGGAAAAGCTTCTCAAGAAAATCGATAAAACAGGAGATATCAAAAGAATACCAGGGTAGCGGTATTAAATTTGGCCACCAAACAGTCCTGATTTAAATCCTGTCAATTACGGCCTTTGGGAAAATTTGTCACAGAGAATTTATCGGGTCAAAGTAAGAAATGTCGCTCATTTACGGCTGCTTCTTCTGGAAAAATGGGATGAGCTACCACAAGAACAAATCAATAAAGCCATAGATGAGTTCCGTCCTAGACTGAAAAAGGTTTTAGAAGTTCGTGGTAAACATATCGAGCAGTTTTTTTAACATCAAGGTAACACCATATGTGAGTACTTTGTAACTTTTTATTTACACATACAATGCAGTAGTAGTGTAAATGGAGAATTTCCAGTGGCATAAAGAAATGTTCAATAAATCTGTAATTGTCATTAGGTTTCTTTGAAATCCGCTCACCGTATAGGAAATTTACTTAGTTGTGGGGTGTGAAAAAATATTGAAATCTGACCATAACTTTGGATTTTACAGCCAAAGTTCGAGGTCTCCCTTTTTTGTGTGTGTGTGTGTGTGTGTGTGTGTGTGTGTGTGTGTGTGCGCGTGTGTGTGTGTGTTGTGTGTGTGTGTGTGTGTGCGTGTGGTGTGTGTCTCAAATTAATTACTGAGCTGTTTGAACGAAGGTAGTTTTGGATTTTAGACTGTTCTATAGATGGAAAAATGAAATAGTGAAGAAATACTACAAGGTGGGGCTACCCTGTGGCCACGTCACAACACCATTTCCCATAAGATCAGCGAGGTTAAGCGACGCTGGGTCTGTTCAACAGTTGGACGGGTGACCGTTCTCTGCATTCAGATAATGTATTGACTCGAAATAGTTCGGATCTCATGCACGTAATAGTACAGGTTCCCCCACCCTCACTCCCCTCCCATGACCTTTGCCGTTACGCAAGAGGTCAAATATTAACATCATCATCATTACTGTAAATATAAAAACGAACTTACTTTTCAACCTCAAACTCCGCCCGACCTTTCATCTTTTTGTATTAACGTCTCGAAACGGGGAAAAGCCCCCAACAGAGATAAGGAAAAACGGATTATGTTAATATGTTCCTGTTCGCTTTTTAACAAGAGGAAAAATAGATTTTTAACGTAGACTTCAAAGAACGTATTTTTGGAAGGGAATGATATATGACAACTGTTTCAATTTACAACCGTATTAGGTTGCTGGCGCATTTATTTGACGCAAGACTCATCCCGTTATCCCGTTTGAAATAAATTTTTATATTTTATTTTAAATTAAAACTCAAACTATTTTTAAGTTTTTCTTTAATATTTTAATTAATTTGATGAAGTTTTATTTTTTTTAAATATTTGTTTACATTACATATTCATCAGTATTTTGTAAATTAATTTTTTCAGGCATTTACCTAAAATTATTTTGTAGTTTTTTTCTCAATTATTTAATTAGAATAATTAAAAAAGTTCTTTTATCTAAATGTTAAACGTTGAAAACAATTATATATATATATATATATATATATATATATATATATATGAGGCGTCGCGAAATGAGGGATCATCGCACAGAACATCATTGAAAGGTTAAAAGGTTGATCCTTTTAAGTGCAAAACATGTTCATTTTGCAAAACATGTTATTTGCAAAACTGTTATTTTGTAAAACATTATTTTAAAGGGTACACGTTTACTTAGATGTATTTATCTGCCTTAAACTAATAAGTTCACAGGAACATTGTCAAAGCCTAATTATCTAAGTTAAACAACATCTCATAATCAGTGTCTTTTGGTCCTCACCATCTTATAATGTATGAATAATTTGTCCTTCATTTTCTTTAAAGGATGAAAGCAAAATCCCTTTTAATTTGAATTATGACCTTAAAAGGGAAATGACGAAATGTGGTTTTAGGCATTTCTCAGATGTTCATTTTACAAACGAAATTCGTTAATATTCGTTAATATATTCGTTAATATATTCGTTAATATTTCGAATGAAGTTTCCGACAAATTCGACTCGAATAACTTATCCATTTTCCCATTGAGTATATTTTAATTGTGTTTCAGAAGAGAAAGGAATGTACTTAGCCCCTCTTTAAACTCTCGTTTCATGAGGAATTTTTTTTTTTTTACATTAGTTAATTCTCATTTCGTTAAAATACCATCCAATAATCCCTCTTCTTCTTCTTCTTCTTCTTCTTCTTCTTCTTCTTGGTTTGCTCATTGTATCAGTTGCTCGGAGACACTAGCACAGGACCTCCAAATATGGTTAGATGAGGGCTACAACTAATCGTCTAAGTATAGACTTTTAGGAGCTCCTCTTCTTCTTATTCTTCTTCTTATTCTTCTTCTTCTTCTTCTTCTTCTTCTTTTTCTGAGAAAGTTGAAAACGGTTTCGGAAACGAGATGGTGAAGAACGTCAGAAGGAACAGAATTCGATACTGGGTGATTCATAGTACAATCTTTCGCAAAAAGTGTATGGAAAGGATTCTATACTAATTGAAATTTGATGCTAGTTAGCTAGTGGGACTCCAACCCTCGTCGCGTAGTTTTAGAGTCACCGCTCCCTCCGATCGCTCCATCAGCACCCGTAGTTCAATGGGTACATTCACCGTTTCACTACAAGCGAACCGAAGACACTGATGTTCGGGGTTCGACTACCAGTGATGTTGGTTAATAATAATCTAGAAATTATCGTAGTGGAATGGTTTCATCTAGTCTGAGCGCTGTGCCAGTTTCTTGTTTTCCTCACTCATCATTATTTACCGATTAGACCAACCAGAACCCCCTCCCCCCTAAAATAAGGGCTCCTTCAAGCAAAACCAATATTTACGTTGTTTGCCCACGTTTTCCTTAATTCCAAAGTTTTTGATTTGATAATAAAAGTCAATAAACAATAAAAAATTTATTGAACCAATATATTTAAAATCGTGTTGGTTTCCCCTTTCCATTATGCAAAGGTAACACACGTTCTGGTATTCCATTGATGAACTTTTAACCATTTGTTCTTGAAGACAATCATCATGGTGTCTATTTACTTTTGTCAACCCTCTGTTTAATAAATATAGATAAACTATTGAATGATTTAATTACGTAATATATTCTTTATTATTATTATGTCATTTGAGTTGCTTTCATCGTGCTTATAGAACCTATCGTACATCTTAAAATGTTAAAGAAACATCTTTCATGTTACATCAAATTGAAAAACGTACTTCACCAAATGTAAAAAACGTTTTTAGGACAAATGCAAAAAACTTCACTTTTTTCTACGTGAAGGTCAAAATATGATAATTAAAACCCACTCTAATAGACTGTTGTGGAAATAAACTCTGTCTATTAGAGTGGGTTTAATTATCATGTTTTTAGGACAACTACAGGGTGTTTCAGTCGACCGTAGGAATATGGAAATTGGCGGAATTTGTAGTTTGTATTTGGTGTTTGGTACTTGGTATTTTCCAAATTTCTAGGGTCGACATGAAACACTAGGCCTGTTCAAAATCAACTTTTTCTTATTTTCATAGGTTTCTGTACATTTTCCCATGCTTTTTGACCTGAAAAAGCCGAAAATCACAACTATTTTGACCTAGGATGTTGGGAAGCATTGCCGCATGGAGCTTTAAATTTTCTGCCTTGAAATCGGCCAAAGCGCCAATTCCGGGGTCCCTTGAATTATGTTTGCACTTTAACTTTTGATAGAGCAACAAATTAGGTATCAAATGAAAGAGCATAAAATTAATAAATAATAATAATAATAATAATAATAATAATAATAATAATAATAATAAATAAATAATAATTAATAATAATAATAATAATTATCTATCATTTTCAGGAAACAACAGAACTCAATCAGAATCTAGAAAACCATCTACAAGTTACAACTTCACAATGGCATTAAGCAAGGAGCTGAGGGAGCTCGTGGGCGCACAGTTGATATCTCAGAACCTCCACGTACTGTCCACAGGCAGGTGTCACTGGGCCATCTACCAGATCTCTCACTGAAACTTTCCTGGTTGGATACCCTTCAGCTTTATCAGTGGTTCCAGCTTCCCACCAACACAGGCGTTCCAGTATTTCCTTAATCTTCAGAATTTACCGGAAAATGCAGGGGCCCATGGTTCAAGACCTTGCATATGAAACAGTTGAATCTATCATCCCATTCTGGCAGATGGCTAGGATCAAGACAATGACCAAGTACAACGCAATGAAGCTCTTCATGAAACTACATGAGAAACATCGTGCTCTGGTGAAAAGCGAAGGAAGAGCAAGTAACCCTGGAGGAAAAAGAGGAGCATTTGTGCTGGAATTAGACAGCCTGTTCGATATAGGAGCTCCAGATGCAATCCAGGAAATACAGAACAACAGACTGTTATCCAGAGAGAAGAAAGATGAGGATATCAGGTTCTACGAAGACCAAAAGACTGAGAGGAAAGGTCATATGTCGGTCATGACAAGATTTTTTGAGACAAGATCCCTGCAGCAAGCAGCGAGGAATGAAAGACTGCAGCATAGACAAGAACAAGGTAAACTAATTACTTTGAACGTTACAAAAGTTTAAGTTTTACTCCATGCGATATTTAGCATGTACTTAACAATTACTGTCTTAACATGTTGTACTATTTTACAGCTGCAGCAGAACAAGAGGCAGTTGTTCATGTGGATGACATTACCTGGGGTGACTCAACTGACAACGACGCTAACACAGAGGACATGGATTACCATCAGCCTCGTCCTGGATGTTCTCACCATCAAGACACTGTGACTAGTGTGACTTTGACGTTTCCAAGGAAGGTCATGGAATGTGATGTCATCTGCAATACAGCTGATCGTCTTGGTTTATCAGACAATCAAGTTACTGCCATGGTTTCTGCCACCTTGAAAGCTGGAGGGGCTGATCTGGATAACTTCGTCATCTCAACCTCAACAACACGTCGCAACAGAATGCTGTCCAGGTATAATATCAGCCAGAGTCACATGTCCAAGTTTTGTGAAAAACCCCCACAGTACGCTGCCTTACACTGGGATGGAAAGTTGCTCAAAGATGTCTTGGGCAGTGAACCTGGAAGTACCTCAGAGACTTTAGCTGTGCTAGTGTCTGGTCCACCTTCATACACTGAAGGAAAGTTATTGGGAGTACCTGTCATCGACAATTCTTCTGGCACAGCTCAGGCTGAGGCTTCAATGGATTTACTGGAGACATGGGAAACTTACGGATAATGTTACTGCCCTTGTTTTTGACACTACATCCAGTAACAGTGGAGTTCACAGAGGAGCTGCCAAACTGCTAGAGAAAATGCTGAACAAAAAGGTGTTTTATCTGGCCTGTCGACATCACATCCTGGAAATCCTAGTAGGAGCAGTTTGGGAGAAGCTGTTTGGGAAGGTGAAGGGGCCAGATAACCCCTGGTTTGAGCATCTGAAGGATGTTTGGACGGACTTGTCCAAGGAAAACCCAAAGATGCTGGCTATCAACAGCAAATGGCTGAAGGAAAAGAAGAAGAACAGTGAAGAAATACTCCAAGACATTCTAACAGCAGAAAGGCTTCCAAGAGCCGACTACAGGGAAATGGCTGAACTGACAGTCATTGTTCTTGGAGGAACGCCTCCTCGAGGTATTCACTGGAGTCGACCAGGCGCCATTCATCAGGCCAGATGGATGGCCAGAAACCTGTACGCCATGAAAATGCTGATGTTTGCAGATCAACTTGAGTACGACGAAGACACTGTATCAAAGCTGGAAAGACTCAACACCTTCCTTGCGCTGTTCTACACTCCTGTATGGATGATGTCAATGTCTGCTGCAGATGCTCCCGTGAATGATCTAAGTCTAATCCAGGACATGTTGAAGTACAAAAAAACTGACCCAGAGCTTGCTGATGCAGTACTTAATAAGATGGAAAACCACAAATGGTACCTGACGCAGGAAGTCGTGCCATTTGCCCTGTTCAGCAGTAGATTGAGTGACACATTGAAGCACGACATTGCTGCCCAGTTACATGCCACTGAGAAGCCAGACAGCTTCAGAACAGGAAAGCCTCTATTCCAGAGAGTCACAGCTAAGACCACCCTGGTTGATCTCATTGGCCCAGAATCACATTTCCTGCTGGACACACTGAACATTGGATCCGAGTGGCTTCTGGAACCTGTCACGTCTTGGCCACAGAATGAGAACTACAGAAAAGCGTTGGACTATGTTAAGAATCTGAAAGCGGTGAATGACATTGCTGAACGTGGTGTCAAGATGATGAGCGACTTTGCAAATGTCATAACAACAGATGCCAAGCAAAGGCACTATCTCCTTCAAGCTGTGGAGTTCAACAGACGCCGCTTTGACAGCTTCAAGAAACAAACTCTCAACAACTGACTGTGTAAATGTCATTATGAAATTAATCATCATGTAATGCTTTCACTTCTTGATCGATTAGACTTGTGACAAAATGTTAATCTCAAATTTGTGTCATGAATAAGGCGCCTGTCTACCTTGAGTGTGAGAAAACGAATTTTGTGATATTTCTGAAATCTTTGTATGTACCAATGTGCCATTTCTTGTTCCAAGACTATCATAATTGTATAAGTTAGAAAGAGGATTAAAAACACTTTAATTTGGTGCCTATTTTGTTGCTCTATCTTGTTTAGATAAAAAGTTATAGTGCAAAACATGATTCAAGGGACCCCGGAACTGGTGCTTTTGGCCGATTTCAAGGCAGAAAACTTAAAGCTCCATGCGGCAATGCTTCCCAACAACCTAGGTCAAAATGGTTATGATTTTCGGCCTTTCAGGTCAAAAAGCATGGGAAAAAGTACAGAAACCTATGAAAATAAGAAAAAGTTGATTTTGAACAGGGCTAATGAAACACCCTGTATAAACTTAAAAATGGATTTTTACGTTTTGCTATTTTGTATATCGCTTAAACCTTTTAACTATACAGTAGCATCACATTAAATTTATCCTTAAAAGTACAAAATGAATCGTTAAAGTTCGTCCGAAATGTTTATAATATTTACGAACTCTGAACTTGATTTCAAACATCATTTGAAAAATGAAATTTTCAATTACAACATCCTCTGACAAATTTGTTTACAAGAAATAGGTCTTAACGCTAAGAAAGCTAACGTGTCTTTTACAGTCTTAACGCTAAGAAAGCTAACGTGTCTTTTACAGTCTTAACACTAAGAAAGATAACGTGTCTTTTAGTCTTAACGCTAAGAAAACTAACGTGTCTTTTAGAGTCTTAACGCTAAGGAGATAACGTGTCTTTTAGTCTTAACGCTAAGAAAGCTAACGTGTCTTTTAGAGTATTAACGCTAAGAAAGCTAACGTGTCTTCTACACTCTTAACGCTAAGAAAGCGTTAAGAGTGTAGAAGACACGTTATCTAAGAAAGATAACGTGTCTTGTACAGTGAAAGTACATCTGTTTTTCTGGAAATGATATTTTTTATTGTACGCGAGTTAATTTTTAGGATTATTCATTAATGATAAGTTGTTTAATTCAACCTTTAAATGTAATTTTCATTAAGTAGACCGGACGCTACTCTCTATGTGTGCGGTTCCAACTGGCATTCTAGGGTTAATAATTGTTCAATTAAATGTTCATTCCAAAAATTAACTTTCGACACGGATCACTCAAGTAGTCCAAATTAATAGGTAGGAAAAGTTAAGGCGGATGAGGGACTTCTTTTTATCCTCTGATCATCCTCTGCGTCTTGTGATGTAGCGACCCATGGTTCGGATTCCACGTTAAGCTGTAGGTCTCCCTTCGTCACATGACCTTTCTCGTTACGAAAGAGGTTAAAAAACGAAAATCATTATATCTGGTCTAAGGAACGGTTTAAAATGACTTGGTTTGTCTCATGCTTTCTTATGCGTTCCATCTTTGACAGCTTCTGCGGATTTAAGCAATACTCCTTTAGGGGCCTGCTGGCACTATTGTGACGTTAATAGAGTCTGCATGGGGGCAGGGTTCTTAAACTGTCGAAAAGAGCTTGCTCGCATGCTCTCATCCCAAGTGAGACGAGTCTCTTCCCAGTATTCTTCCGTTTTTTTTCCATATTTCAAATTATTTCTCTACTTTGGTTTGTTTTTAAGGAATTTAGTCTTTTGTCGTTTGTATCCGGCCACCTTCGGAAACACGAACTGGAAACTTGAACGCTTTCACTGTCTTTAAGTATAACAAACATTTTTGCTGCCTTGTTTGGTTTGTGTCCAAACAAAAAAACTGAAACCAAATATTTTGGAACAAAAGGTAAACAAATGCAAGAAAATCTCTCTGAAATTTCATAGGCACCAAAATTACATTTTTCCTCATTTGAAGATGCAGACCAAATATTTGTGTACCTTTAAAATGGTTAAATAAAGCAATAAAAATAAATGGAAAAAATGAAGTCTAATGAGCCAAAGGAAAACAAAATAGAATTAGAAAATTTCCCTAAAAAAAAAAAAAATGTAAAATGATTTCGGGAGCAAAAAAAAAAAGAAAAAATGAATTTTAGATAGAAGAAAAGAAAGCAAAATCTAATTCAATTTCGCGGAAATCATTGCCTCTGTTGGATCCTCGTGAGTGCCACAGAAAACATAAAGCGGCACCTTGAAGAGGTTTTGGGCAAAGAAGCCCTTTCAAAAAGGAACATGCAAAATATATAGAATATATATATATATATATATATATATATATATATATATATATATATATATATATACTTCACCATTGTGGATATGTATGTTGCTTGCGGAACGGACCCTTGGTTCAAGGTCTCTTTTGAAGATTTACAGTGCTTTGAGAAGATCTGCATAGTCTATATACTGAATGGTTGTAGCCCTATGAGGTTACTACTAATTATTATTATTATTTTCATTTATCCATGAATAAATTGTTTGATTCTCATTTATCATGAAATATACATCATACTTTATTCTGGACATGGTATAAAAAAGTCTGGATCAAGTAAAGATAAGCACCCCCAACCTTTTTTAGTTAGCTTTATAAGGCTAACTAACGAAAATATCACGACCTAACCTAACCAATCGTCAAGGGCGTACAGTTGACCTAACGATTGGTTAGGTTAAGTCGTGATATTTTCGTTAGTTAGCCTTATAAAGCTAACTAAAAAAGGTTGGGGGCTGCTTATCTTTACTTGATCCAAAAGTCTTATAAAGATTTCACAGTACAAATAAGCTTATTCCTGAGGAAACTTAAACTATTCTGCCTAGCTATCTAAATATTTTTATACTTATCATTACTGTTGGAGCTTTTTAATTTTATTGGAGTTAAAAGGAGTTTTAACCTGTTTCAAACAAAATATTTTAGAATGTCATTTCATATTAGTAATTTTGTAGACAAAACAACTGGTAATCTATAGATGGTAATTTGCTAACCAGTGGTGTACCAGATCCGTAAAATGTGAGTCTCACATTTCGAACGTTGATTAAACCGGTTCCTAAAATTCATCCTGTACCCATAATTTTCATGCAAGTATGACATTCCAGCTATGGAAACCTTTAACTATGATATCCAACTCTGTCCAGAAATCTAGTTTCCCCAGAGTGGTTCATAAGTTATCATTATTACTGTAATTACTGACCTTATAAAGAGACCTCTCCCAAAGCCAGTATGCCTGTTTTAACTAACTCATTCATCTAACACAATTCTCTATCTTGTGTGAATAAGATTTGGTATGTATGAGAAGCTGTAAGTGTCGTCTCGCTCCAGGGAGAATCACTCTGAAGATGTTCACAGTAAATGAGCAAAACGTCAGCAAGTCGAAAAGGGAAAGAAAACGAAAGAGTATGAATAAATCTTACAATTTGCATAATAAATATACACAGGAAATCTGTGAAGCAACTAGAAAAGAAAACATTTTGGATTTAACCTAATCGATATACAAATAAAGTTAGCAACCAGGAGACCTAAAACGCATCCCAGATAGAGAGGAAGAATATTTGAAAGTTTAAATATGATTTCAACGGAAATAGATTAGAAAGCGTAAATGAAGATTCAAAGAAAGTAAATTGGGAATTATTACTTTACGAGAAGATTCCAGAAGAAATACTATCTACAATAATAGAAAATGACCCTAAAACTGTATTGCTGAAACATGTAACGAAGAAACAAGGAAAAAAACCTTAGCGAGGTCGAAAGAAAAATTAGAACATTATTTAGAGAACGGAAACAAACCGTAAAAAACATCTACGGATTAAGAACTGAAACGAGGCGACTCAAACTAGAAAAAAAGGTACCCGAAACAGAAATGAACCTAAAACAAACATTCATCCACAAGACAAATGAGAAGGAAAACAAGGTAGCAAAAAAACAAAAAACAACCTCAAAATACTTCTACACGTCTGCGAAAAGAAAAATGCAATGTAATGAGAGTATTGGTCCGTTAAAAGATAGAGCGACCGAATACACAAATAACCCCCCCCCCCCCCCAAAAAATGAGACAGATGCTGAACACAGAGTTAAATTGTTCCTTAAGCAATTGAAAGTCCAAGAAGAAAGTAGAGAATCAAGAGGAATTCTTTGGCATAAATACAAATCAACCAAGAACAAGTTCTGACACGAATCTATTAATGGATTTAGAGTTCTTGGAAGGAGATGTAATTAAGGTTCTATCACAAATACGAGAAAATTTAGCACCAGTGCCAGACGCATGAACTGCCATGTTCTAAAGAAATGCAATGAGAGTATTGCCAGACTATTACACTTACTATGGAAAAAAATCACCCAACAGAAGACAAATTCCACTTCCATTAAAGAATTCAAACATTGTCCCTTTATTCAGAAGAGGTAACAAAGCAATGCCTGAGAATTACCGACCAGTAGCTCTCACCTCCCTTCTTATAAGGTGCTTTGAATGTGTAATTATAGGCAAAATTGCTCACTAACTACAAGAAAAAAAATTCATTCAATCCGAACTAATATGGCTTCAGGGTTGGAAGATCATGCCTATCACAGTTATTAAACCGCTAGGAAAAAACTGACAAACGTCTAACACACCAATTTGAACAATTTCAAGAACCAGCTAGACAGGTTCTTGTACAAAGTCCCTGACCAGCCATGCGTGGCCGACTACGAGGGCAGGAGGAGAGCCGAAACCAATTCTTTACTTCAACACATCCCACAAGTGAGGTGGGATGCTGCAGAGGGGTCGACTGCAGAGCGATCCTGAACCATCGTTCGAAACCATCATATGGTAAGGTAAGGTAAGATGGAGACTGATGGTAACTTGGTGGGTAAAGACACAGGAGCAATGCTTTCGTTCTGAGCCCTTGATATTTTTATGGACAAGTGAACCAACGTAATAATAACAGCAAAGAGAATCAGAGACTAGCACAGTGCTCAGGCCAACTGATGCAGCTCATTGTTCTAACTCTCGTATTATTATTACCAGCATCATCCGGAGTCGGATTCCTGACCTCAATATCTTAATTTCGCTTAGAGATAAACGGTGTTACTCACTGAATAAGGAAAGCTGGTGTAGAATCAACATAGGTTATTAATTATTCAAACTTACATTCTTATGGTGTTTGAGTTCAAATATTGTTGTTTTTATATTTAGTCGTACCTGGATGAGTGAATTTTTCACAAGAGGTGATTAATATCTGGAATACATATTGCATATGATGCAGTTGAAATATGAGTGTTTTAATATTAATGCGTCTGAAGTGTAATAATAATAATAATAATAATAATAATAATAATAACTTCAGGAATAGGCTAAGTTCTGTCATGGAACAATGGGAATTTTTTTTTTTACCAGAAAATGATATGTTTTGATGTTATTTTGATATTTGCTGCATCCTCAGATATTTTTAGTACAAAAAAATCCGTAATTCCAGTACATTTTTTAAAATTGTTTATACTGGTTAACGATGTTAATGATGTTACTGTTTTATTCTTTTATTAATTTATTAATTTATTATGGTTAACTTCATCTTGTATGACCATTTCATGTACAGAGGGTTGACAAAAATAAATAGACACCACGATGCTTGTCCTCAAGAACAAATGGTAGGAAAAGCTTCTTAGTGGAATGGCAGAATGTGTGTGTCACCTTTTTACATGATTCAAAGGGGAAACCAACACGATTCTAAATATAGTGAGTCATAAATATGTTAATATTTATTGACTTTTATTATCAAGTAAAAAAAAACTATGGAAAAACCAAGGGTATCTATCTACATTTGTGACCCAACTGTACATACCCTTTTATTATAGAACAAATGATTTTTGTTTGTATTATTAATAAATGTAAAATTAAATGTTATCTTAGATATTTAATCAAAGTTTTTGATTTATGATTTAGGCTTATTATTAGTTTACAAAGGCATTTTTATTATGTATTTCAATGACTTAATTCACTCTTTTATGATTTAATTAAAGTCAAATCATTGAGTATAGTCAAGAGGGTTGTCTATTTATTTTTTTTTTTTACTGTTAGAATAACGTCTCGTTCATTTGGGTATTTACGGGCGGTTCTCGATGTAAAGTTATTTCATTAAAACGATTTGAATGGAGTCCTTTATCTATTAAAGCGGTTTGGTTCGGATCGGGACCTGTTACATTATTAAACAATTTGGAATGGTTTTGGAATGAAAAAAAAAACATCAAACGTGGTTCAGGGTGGATATCACTCCTCAAAGGGGTGACTACGGATCTACACGGTGTCCCATAAGTACATTTACCCCTGAACCTTATTTATTTATTTATTATTTATACATATATATATGGGCTACGTCGTGGCCGATGTCGTCACACCGCTTCCCGGAGATCGGCGAAGTTAAGCGACATTGGGTCTGGGTAGTAATTGGATGGGAGACCGTCCTCTGCGCCCAGATTATGTAGCGACCCGTGGTTCGGATCCCACGTAAAGCTGTAGGTCCCCTCCGTCATACGACCTTAGATGTTGCAAAGTAGGTTAAACAACCCAAATTAAAAAAAATATATATATATAAACATGGGGTTAAAGCAACTTATGGGCCACCCTGTATAAAAACTCGTAACCGTGTATGATAAGTTTTAATTAGTACTATTAATGTTCTTTTCTCTCCTTTTTTAGTAAGACGCTCGTAGACAAATGACCAAAGTCATTAAGGCTAAGTAGCAATATCCAGGAAGCAAAATACGATTTGAACCATTTAAAGAAATTTTCTTTAATTTGCACCGCGGACTTCGCAGTGAACTTATATTTAAAAAATGTAAATTGCTTTCGGATGCATTTGACAATTACATTAAATAAATATCTTGAGTAAAAACGATTTTAAATATTTAATTCGTGTTAAATATGTCTGTTTTCTCACCCCTCCCAACTCATTTTGGAAATGGGATTTTTGATGGTGTATGTATAATGTAATTCACTCTATCTAACTCATATTCGACGAATTAGTGGTGAAAGATATACTTCCCAACAAGATGGAGCCCCTGCTCACAGAGCACGCCAAACTGTCATATTCCTTGAGAACGAAACACTGGATTTTATCGAACCCAATATGTGGCCGGCTAGTAGCCCCGATCTTTCACCTCTAGATTATGGTGTTTGGGAACCCCTGAAGTTCAAAGTTTACATCCCTGGTACCAATATAATAGACATAGATGAACTACGCGAAAGAATTCTGCTCGGCTGGGAGGTGTCTCAACGATATATAAGCAGGTGTATTGATCAGTGGCGTCCACGTTTGGAGGCCTGCGTTGAGCACGAAGGGGGACACATCGAACAACTTCTCAATTAAGACGAACAACATGCTAAGATAAGCATCTATGAAGTTTGGGAGCTTTAGTCCCCTTACTTTTTTAATATGACAATTTACCTCTAAAGGGTCACCTTTTAACCCACCCTGTGTGTGTGTATATACATATATATATATATATATATATATAGGGTGGGTTAAAAGGTGACCCCTTAGAGGTAAACTGTCATATTAAAAAAGTAAGGGGACTAAAGCTCCCAAACTTCATAGATACTTATCTTAGCATCTTTCACCACTAATTCGTCGAATATCAGTTAGACAGAGTGAAAGATATACTTTCCAACAAGATGGAGCCTCTGCTCACAGAGCATGCCAAACTGTCATATTCCTTGAGAACGAAACACCGGATTTTATTGAACCCAATACGTGGCCGGCTAGTAGTCCCGATCTTTCACCACTAGATTATGGTGTTTGGGAAGCCCTGAAGTCCAAAATTTACATCTCTGGTGTCAATATAAGAGAGAGAAATGAACTACGCGAAAGAATTCTGCTCGGCTGGGAGAAGGTGTCTCAACGATATGTAAACAGGTGTTTTGATCAGTGGCGTCCACGTTTGGAGGCTTGGGTTGAGCAGGAAGGGGGACACATTGAGCAACTTCTCAATTAAGACGAACAACATGCAAAGGTAAGCATCTATGAAGTTTGGGAGCTCTAGTCCCCTTACTTTTTTTAATATGACAGTTTACCTCTAAGGGGTCATTTTTTTACGCACCCTTATATATATATATATTATATATATATATATATATATATATGTGTGTGTGTGTGTGTGGTGTGTGTGTGTGTATATATATATATATATATATACGTTATCTAAAATATACATATACACAGTGTTGGCCGCATTACTTTTTTAAAGGAATGGCGTTACCGTTACCGTTACTCGCAATAGAAAGTAACGTCATTACCGCTACAGTTACTTCTATGGAAAAGTAATGCGTTACAGTTACCGTTACTTTTATAGTAAACTAGAAAATATAGTATTTCTCACTATAAGAATAGGATATATCTACATCGCAATTATAAAAGAATTTCTGAATATCGAGCAAATATTTAATTAAGGTCAGATATACTGTATAATACAATGAAACAATACCGGATTTTAGACTTATACTTAAATAATAAACAATACAATTTAACAATTTTACTACTTGAAATAATATTAATAGCGATCAATAGACCTTAAGTTAAAAACTAAAAATGTAAAATAAAATTGCTCTTTGCACTTTGTATTACAAAAACGAAAATAATTGAAGAGGATACACTAAAATAAATCGTGAATAAAAATTTATAAAATACCTAAATGATTAATGGATTATTCGCATAAGAAAAAAATGGAAATCTTAAAATTATTTTGCTGAATGTCTTTCAGGAAGACATTGTTACATTTCAGAAAAACTAATTTTTCAAAAATGTCCTTTTTTAGGACAGTCTGTCCACATGTTGAATCACTGTGTCATAAGTGTTGTGTTCAAACATGTTTGCACACGTTTAGTGTGAAGCCATTTTCATTCATATACGTTTCCAAGTTGAGCATATAAGAAGTTACGAGTAACGAATAATGACTGAAAATGGAATGAAAAGTAACGGCGTTACCAATTTTGTTACGATATAAATAAAATAACGGCATTACCAATTTTGTTGCAATATAAATAAAATAACGGCGTTACCGTTACAAAATAAGTAACGACGTTACGTAACGCTGTTACTAGTAACGGCGTTACTCCCAACACTGCATATACATATACATACATATACATTATCTAAAACCACATTTTACCATTCTCCTTGGGGTGGGCAAGATGCTTGCACTCGGAAGAGATGACACTCAAATTTACACACACACAAAGATACATAGAGATCACCACCAAAGAGATGACACTCAAATTTACACACACACAAAGATACATAGAGATCACCACCAAGAAAGAATACAGTGCCACATCAGCGTGAAGGATCCAGTCTTACTTTTCAAGACAAGGTTGGGTATAGAATGACTAAATATTTATAAAGAATCTATGACATATAAGTAAAATCAAAGTGCCATTTTATAATTTTAGCACTAAAATTCTACAGGGTGTTCAAGAAAAAACGCAACCCATTATAGAATGCCTATATTATTGTAACCTTACCTTTTTCTTTCTGTTTCGGGGTTGCGTTTCTTTTTTGAACACCCTGTACTATACACAATGCATATTTCGTAATTGTCACAATCTATTTCCGTAAATTAAAAGACGGTAAAACGCATAAAATTTAAGGGTCCAAATTAAGTAAAATAAATAGTCCAATTTTACCATTATTTATTTCACGGTAAAATTATTGTAAAAATTAAAAATTGTAAAATTGTAAAAAAATTGTATTTATTTTCTAAATAAAAAAATTATTCAGTATTTTTTTTTGGACAATTTTTTTCTGACATCAAATCTTCAGGAAAGTATTTAAAAAGAATTTTAAAATAATTCGGTTATTATTAACCGTGACGTCTCATCTAAACTTGCCCTTAAAGTGGGTATCTCAGAAAGATGCCCCATAAATACGACCGTACTTTTAACATAAATAGATACCCGTGTGTATAGTATATTACAACCCTTTACTTCCCCATATTGAAATAATACACTACCAGATGTGTGTGTGTGTGTATATATATATATATATATATATATATATATATATATTATATATATATGATGAATAAAACCACGAAGGAAAGGAAACACAGAATGGTGATCAAGCGCTTTCGTCTAATGACATCCTCATTAGACGAAAACGCTTGAGCACCATTCTGTGTTTCCTTTCCTTCGTGGTTTTATTCATCATAAATATTTTTCACGTGTTACTTTCGTGAAAAATTTTCATATATATATATATATATATATATATATATATATATATATATATATATATATATATATATATATATCGTAAAGAACGGAATATCTCCTATACAAGCGTCGTTCTTTACGTTAATTATACTGCGTGTTTGCAGTTAAATGTATATAATGTTACGGCATGCGGGAGGGGCCCCCTTGGGGCATTGGTTTCTGCGAGTATGTCGAAGAATTACGGCATTTGGTAGAGTGAGGCCCATGGTGTAATGGTTATCGCATCTGACCTGCAATCGGAAGATCCCGGGTTCGATTCCGGGTGGTTACCTCATTTTTTCATTTGTTTCGTTCTCTCTCTCTCGTCTTGCGCGGAATATCTCCTATACAAGCGTCGTTCTTTACGTTAATTATACTGCGTGTTTGCAGTTAAATGTATATATATATATAATATATATATATATATATATATATATATGAGAGAGAGAGAGTGAGAGAGAGAGAAAATACTAAACGCGTATCAATTTAATCGAGAAATCCTGAGAACCAAACCAATCTTTAGCCACAACCTCATTAATATAATTATCAATAATTTGTTAGACGCAACACAGCTATTTTCCCTATTTCAAAACTAGACCCAACATACGTAAAAATTCTATAAAATTGGCATGTAAAGTAATTTGTGGGTCCCCGAAAGAAAGAAATACCAAAACGCCTTTAAGAATTATATCGTGAACGTGATTTGGATAAGTGCGTAAATTGTTAAAAAAAAAAAAAAAAATTCATTAAAGGCACTATTTTTTTGGTATTTATCCTTAAAGAAGAGAAGGTGAAAAAGTGTGAGAATGTGCCACGTTAAAGAGGAGATCTTAACGCTTTGCTATGAGAAAAGAAGGTTCATATATATATATATATATATTCAGGGTAGCCCATAAGTCCCAATCGGTTATAATTAGAGCGAAAATAACCCCCCAAAAAAGATTAGAAATATATATATTGATTAGTCAAAGTGCAAAAATATAACCCTCTCGACAAATTCGCTGGATGTAGATGAATTTAAATTTAATTATAACCGATTGGGACTTATGGGCACCCTGTATATATATATATATATATATATATATATATATATATATATACTGGAAGGTCTACAACTTCAGTATCATTATTTTTACAGTTCATTGCTTAATAATCAATGTATGAGCACAAAACGAGGTACATAATGGAAGCGATTGAACTACAATGTTATCGCAGGTAAGTAACATAATCCTATAAAAGGAACGCGCATCGCGCGAGAGAAAGTGGAAAGAATGTGGTTCTGAAGTGTAAAAAGAAACTGCGGAAAGTAATAACCATAAAAACGTTAAGCAGTATGCGTTATTATTATAGGATCAGAGTGCCATCCTCTAGGCATGAGTGCCAAAGAGGTTTCCTGGAAATGTAATGAGAATTTTAATTTCATCTCATTCTTTCTACACAAGTTTCTGGGGTATCTTGGTCTGGGGTATCTTGGTGTACCGCAACATAAATGAGGAGCGCTTGAGTCATTTTCTAAAAGTAATAAACATTCAGTAATAAAAATGGTGCCTCAAAATTGGATCTTTTTAGAAATTAGTGCCAAAGATATTAATTTTAAGTGGCAATTTATTAACTTTAAAATACTAAAAATCTATTATTTATAACGTCCAGCGGCTCTTTTCTATACTGATTTCGTTCTGACTAACATCAGACCATTTCAGCTAATGCCACAGGAAATGACCTCGGGGTATTTAAGGGTTATAAATTGGTACTGTGGAATCACAGTCTTGAGGGAAATCGGGGTCGGTAAAGACAAAACTGTTCAATAATGCAAACTCTCAACTTGAGGAATGGAAGATAAAATACAATTTTAAGTCCATAACAACAAAGTTATAAGAATATTTATGAATAAATCTTTTGGTAATTTTGTTCAAGCTGAAAGAAGAAGAAGAAGAAGAAGAAGAAGAAGAAGAAGAAGAAGAAGAAGAAGAAGAAGAAGAAATTTAAGGACAGTTTCTACTGTAATTTAATGTATTTTTTGAGAAATCTTCTTGAAATTTGTAAAGGAATTTCTCGCACATTCAGGAATTTTCTTCAAAACAATTCTTGAAAAAGCAAAACGAGCGCTTTTGATATATATATATATATATATACGGGGTGCTTCAAAAAAATTACTACTTCTATGGTGTTAATGTGTAGTTGCTTACTACTTACAATTCGTGTGGTTTCTTTTTTTTTTGGTTTATGTAAGTATTTGTGTGTGCATGTGCTTTTTTTTTAATAATGATCTCGTTTTATTCAGGGATTCTGCGAGTGATTAATAGTCATGAATCCCATTCAATGGATAATTAATGGCTACAAGGTTTACATTAGAGCAACGCAGATATCTGCACCCTGTATATTTTAACATTTCGTTCATATATTTCAAAAATCCTTAGAAAACTTGTTATAATTTTGAAAAAAAAGTACAAAACAATGGAACTCTTTTACGTGTATAATTCAATATTACAAATTTTACAGGTTAACAATATTTTCCCCAAAATTCAGTGCTCTTTCCTTATTATGTAGCTCCACAATTATTTCAATTTTATCAATTAAAAATATTGAAGAAACATTCCATTTTGTTATATTTGAAATTTACTTGTGTGTTATCTTCTTTAATCATTAAAAATATTGAAGAAACACTCCATTTTGTTATAGTTGATATTTACTTGTAGTTTATCTTCTTTAATCATTAAAAATATTGAAGAAACATTCCATTTTGTTATATTTGATATTTACTTGTGGTTTATCTTCTTTAATCATTAAAAATATTGAAGAAACACTCCATTTTGTTATAGTTGATATTTACTTGTAGTTTATCTTCTTTAATCATTAAAAATATTGAAGAAACATTCCATTTTGTTATATTTGATATTTACTTGTGGTTTATCTTCTTTAATCAGTAGTTATTGCGCCAATCTTAAACTGTGAAGACCATTTGTTTTATATAATATTGAAAAATTCTTTAGGAGGGTGTTTTCCTGAGGGGGCGGGGTGGAGGGGGTATTTTATGATTTTTTTTCAGACGTTAAGGACACCTTCGCTAATTTTAAAAAGTTTACGGATGTTGAACTTCTCATATAAGAAATGAGTAAACTCGTCAAAACTAAGTTTTACCTATAACATTTTAATGATAAAATACTTCACCTTTAGATGTTAATTTCCAAATTTCAGACAAAGCTGGATCGGTTAAAATAAACATTTATATAAAGCCAATAGACAAACGTCTCTATGTACATTATAATTCGGTCATTCGCCACATTATATGGTTTCCATAATGTAAATATTGTCCCATCGTGCGTACGAAATTACATCAAACTGAGATACTTTCCATGAAGGGATGGAAAGAAAAAAACAAAAATTTTAGTAAGTAATTCATTTCCTTCATTCTTGATTGAAAAATAAAATTAGTAAAATAATTACTTTATCAAAATATTTGATACTTACGACACTTATGACACGAAAACGATACTTACGAAAACGATGCTTACGAAAACGATACTTACGAAAACGATACTTACGAATCCAAAATTGTTGGACAAATTTAAAAAAAAAAAAAATGGACGCTAAAAGATATTATTTTGACTAAAATTAATAAGAAACTTATCGTTAGAATCTACGACTAATCTGAACGTGTGTCGACATGTTTTTCAACGAGAAAGAAATCTTTCAAGATTGAAAAGACGAACGTGATGTAACAAAACAATTTAATTGTTCAGAAAAAGGATGTAACTCCTTTTACAGTGGTTAAACCACAAACACCACAAAAAAATTATAATCAATTTTGCGAAGGTGAGTGAAATAAATGGACGAAACGGTAAACACACACACACACACACACACACACACACACACACACACATATATAATTTTATATATATATATATATATAAATTTTGTTTTATAATTTAATCGTTTAACACAAAATATTAATATATATATATATATATACTGTATATATATAGTGTCGTTTTTACAATACTTATTTTGAAGAAAATTCCTCAATTTGTGAGAAATTCTTTGAGAAATTTTGAAAAGGTTTCTCAAAAATAGATTTACTAATAATAATAATAATAATAATAATAATTTTCAATGTACAATCATTCATCTTTTGATATTATAACGAACTATTTTCATACGTAACTATATTGCTTGGGAGAATGCATTACCTTATAAATTGAAAAGCTAATTTATAGCTACGTTTTATCAGAAAATTTAAAAAAAATAAATAAAAATATTCATTCAAACTTCTTTGGAGTGAGAATTCAGGCAATGTTTGCAATCTGGGACGAATGAACATAAAATAACATATTTGTTAAAGTTATCGCTTTATGGGCGTTGAATAGAAAACGGAAAATACGAGTCTAAAAATAAATTTTTGACAATTATTTCGACTTCTCTTTTCCAAATAAAAATAAAATTGTATTTAAAAATGTTTGTTTATGAAATTTTTTTAGGTTTTTTACAGGGGTAAAAACTAGTTAGCAACTTTACATCACAATTTTTAACGAGAGTTTATGAGAATGTCAACATTGTAAAGTTTCCAGAGATGTAATTTTTTTTTCTTACACCAAAATAGTGTGTGTGTGTGTGTGTGTGTGTATATATATATATATATATATATATATATATATATATTAGGTAGAGCGTGATATTACACGTACATTTTATCATCAAAGAAATTATCTTTAGCGGAAAGAGTGAAAAAATTGGTTTTCGGTTAAAAAAAGGAGGGGGGAGGGCTTGAAATCTGTGGGAGGGGGGGGGGGGGTTGAAATCTGTAAAAATATCTGTAAAAAATTATTTTAATTATAAATACGTAGAATATTGGACAAATTTTGAGAAAATTGTTAATGTAAACGATATTTTCTATCCTTTTCATACAATACTGATAAATATTAAACCCCAAAACAATAAAATATTTTTTTTTGGAAATAATTTTGAGATTTTAAAAAAAATGGGGTCAAATTATATAAAAAAAATTGTTTTATAATTTAATCGTTTAACACAAAATATAATATATGAGAAAATTAGGAATTAAAAAAATAGGAAATAAAAAAAAATGGAGTTTGCCAAAAACCAATAAATTTTTGTATTTAAACAATTTTACTCGAAATATTTCAAATGTTTTTTGATATTTCGTCTTCGATAGAAAATATTCCTTAATATTGAATAAATATGATTTATTGTCTTCCAATCGTGGAATATTTTTCCTTCAATAAAAAATTAATTGATTTACATATTAAAAGGGACAACTTTGATGTCTTTTGAAGAATTTCTCTTAAATTTATTCTATTTTCATTTTGTCTTCCATGAAGAATTTCTCTTCCATTGGACGGACGAATGGTTGGTGCGTTGGAGCCGCTGATCAACATCACATAAACTCCCTTGTGTCTCTCCACACACACACACAGTTAGCCACATTAGTTGGGTTGAGCACTGTACTAGGTTCTGGACCTCCAACCGATTGTTATTAGTGGTGCACCGATTAATCGGTATCGGCACCTGGCATGCCGATTAATCGGCATTTTGCCGATATTAGGAAAATACCTTGCATGGCCGATTAATCGGCATGCAAGGTGCCGATACCGATTAATCGGTGCACCACTAATTGTTATTACCATCTTTAGTTACAGTGGTTCCAACCCTGAAATTACAAGTTGCATTTCAATGATTTTTGGGTTAAATTTAATTTTAATTTCGGCCCCCTTTGAACCCCACTTTTTTTTTTAAATTAAAATTCGAGAGCATAAAAAAATGTGGAATTTTGCCCAAATTAATAAAATTAATCCAAGGCCTATTAATTTATATTTGATATATTTGTGAATTTTGCTGAATTTTAAACATATTTTGACATCTTGTGAATTTTACTAACTGTATTACGTGTCAGCTAATGTAAATTTTTATATGTAACAGACCGCCCATGGTAGCCTAGTGGTAAAGCGACGCGCGTTGTTAATTTGAGGGTCCTAAGTCCGTGTCTCAGATAAGACTTCATGTTTTGAAGATTAAGCGGCTTCTCTTGGTTTTCCATTGTAGAATAATGGTTCGGATCCTGCGTAAAGCAGTAGGTCCCCTCTGTCACGTGACCTTTGCCGTTACGGAAGCGGTTGAACGGCCCTAAATATTATTTTTATCATAAATAAGAATACCTGAAATGGTGACGAACGTGACGTGACGAACGTGACGTGACGAACGTGACGTGACGAACGTGATGTGACGAACATTTATTCAAATAATTTTGAATTCTTTTGTTGTATTTCAACGAACATTTGAAATATGAATTTGGCCTCATTTTACTCAATTCGACTTTTTAATTTGAATAAATAAATGAAAAATAATCCTTTATTTATAAAATAAAAATAATTTTTATAATTTTACAATTTTTGTTATTAAATTAATTTTAACTTTAAGTGAATATCCGTGAAATTGATATATTCATTTTATTAAATTTGGCCTTTAAGCTTTAGGCTTTCATTTATTCGAAGTTATTAAATGGATTCATTGATTTTACTCTTAAATTTTTTTTATATAATCAATTACCATAATTAAATACGCGAAAATACTCGTAAAACTCATTGAGTTTTATTCTCATTTCGTATAAAAATATTCTCGTGGGATGAAGTCTGAAACGAACTCAGTTTCGAAATTTGGTAACCATAGCAACGAACTTCATCAGCGTTTGTGGCTCAGTGAGTATAACACAGTTTCCCAATAAGCGATGTAAAGTTAGTTTATTAGATTACGCAGATAGAATGTCCCGTCAACTTAATGTATATAAGTTTCAGACCACGAAAACACACACACACACACACACACACACACACACACACACACACACAAAACCATAATCACAGCCTAAGTGGAAGTGAAATGAAGATTTGTATATTTTGCATAAGCATAGAACATCACGCAACCATCATTTCAGGGAACGAGCAGCTCGCAGAAGCATTGCTGAGTAAATAGTGGGTCAATGTACTAACGAGATCTTTATATATACAGTTATACACTGTAGTTCCTCACCAGTAACAGCAACAATGTTCCGTGTTATCATAGTCCAAACAATATCCAAATTCCTATACGTTTTACGCAATTTTCGTCAATTTGTATTGAAGACACTTCTAGATATTACCAATCCCGGTGCATGATTCTTCAGGAGCAAGATGCACCATTAGCTCGTATTTTCTCCCCAAGGCGACATATATATATATATATATATATATATATATATATATATATGTTATACACAGACCGTGCATGGAACAAGGAACTCTTCTGGAAAATTAAATCCACTATAGTCCGAATAAGTAATGGTAAATGACAAATACTATAGTTTTTCTTTTTCATGATGTTAGCCCGACGTGGGCAACGGATCACTCGCAAAGAGGGTCCAAAATATAGCTTCCCTCACCAGCTATCTGCCAAACAGATAGGATCCAGCTTTGGGACAGGATCTAGGGTTTACAGCTACACCTAGTTTACTATATTCAGAACCTCAATATACGCAAGAAACTCATTGCATTCACGTCGGATTGAATACATCAAAGAAAAAGGGGTAACTATTGTATTTTCAGTCAAAAACCAAAATTTAAACCTCAACTGGCAGAATTGAGCGTCCACTTTTTAAGACACTTAAAACACAGTATGTGTGTAACATAAAAGCTCTCAGGGGACTATTCTGAGTTCAATCCCATATATATACACATATATATATATATATATATATATATTTTAATTACAGAGACATTTATATCACCCCACGCTTGCTCTACACAAGTTGGACCAGAAACCATAATCATTTTTGAATATCAGATATTTTGTCTTAGAAAGTTTTGTATGTTTAAATCGCGATAATTTTAATATTGTTTATGATATCAGATTTCATAAGGGATACGCTATTTGACTCAGAATTCCACTCCCAACGCACCTCTCTCCTTCATCAAATTACGCCATTTAAGATCTAATTTTTATAACTTAAGTCGTTCCTATTCATTTTTACTCGATCAAATATCTCGATCAAATATCTAGATCAAGTATCTCGATCAAATATCTAGATCAAATATCTAGATCAAATATCTAGATCAAATATCTCGATCAAATATCTAGATCAAATATCTCGATCAAATATCTAGATTAAATATCTCGATCAAATTACTTTACTGATGACAATCTAGTTTAGCCTAATTATAAATCATCTTTATTTATATTATACAAAAAATATATGAGATTTTTTTGAAGGAACCTTCATGTTAGACTCCTAATGAAACAAAGTGTGTGTGTGTGTGTGTGTGTGTGTGTGTGTGTGTGTGTGTGTGTGTGTCTGTGTGTGTGTATAGGGATGTCTAATTTTATTTAAATAGCTGTGAGTAGGCAATCTTGCAATCGAAATAAGCCAAATTACACACCACGAAAACTTTGATTAAAAAACAAGAGATGCAAATAACATTCTAGAGTGGCAACACAACTTTTTTTTCTCTCTCTTTCTCTAGTTTAGACTTTGCATTTAGAATGCCTCTCTCAAATACATTAGTATACCCTTATTTTGGTGTTATTCTTAAGCCAACACTTTCTTTCTTTTTCGTTTTTCTTCTTTTTTACTTTACCTCAGAGAACGAATTCAAATCAGCCGCCATTTTTTTTTTATTTTTTTGGGTGGAGTTAAATTTTCGGAGAAAATCATGAGCCTTTCTGTTCTCAATTTCTCTTTTATCAAAAGAAGAATTGACAAACTCATTAAAATGGAAATTAATCCACATACAAAATCTAAATATAATGATTTTGAGTTCGCGGTAGAGAAAGAAAGAAAGAGAGAGAGAGAGAGAGTAATCTTGTAAGATGAAGATGTCAGGGATCAAATAAATGCCATTCTTTTCTTTGCATTTTGGGGAATAAATAATTTGTGTAATATATTATTCAGATAGAAACAGAAACTTTCAAAATGGCTGCCATAGCTGTCTCGTATAGAGTTCCATACAAAGTTTTGAGCATTTCTACTAAATTCTTGAATATATCTTAATTGTGACATATCTATAGAAGTATATGTACTCAGACTTAATTTACATATATATATATTTTATGCAGGTAGGAGGGGCCAAGGACGAGCGCCCGCAAAAACGCCCCCTTCCCCACCATGGAAGAAAAGAAAGTCCAAATCAGAACAAAAACGATGGTGTGTAAGATGCATGTATGTGTGGTGAGTGAGGAATAGAGGTAGAAGTGTGTGTGTTTGAGAGCATGCTGGACTGCTCACATGGTAGATGAAACACGGAAAAAGATCAGCTAAGGAGGACAGTGACAGGAGAAACGGGAGTTCCAGCACTCCCCGTCTTGTGCCTAACGCCCCCTCGGAGTACTTCCCTGGTCGATTGGTGTCTGCAACCTCCTCTTAAAAGAAAGACAGTGCAATATATCAGAATAATGAATAAGTTGAAACTGAGAATAGTTAATAACTGAATTATACTATTCAATTCTCAAGACTCCAACACAAAAACTTAGTCACACTTCAATCAGTAACTCATAGAACCTCATTTTGCCTCCATGACTTCAACAGATGTTCCCCTCATCCTTGTATACCAGCCTTCTGATTCGTTCCTTCGCAATGATATTTCGATTTAAGTTTCGGTTCACGAGTGAATTAAATATTTCTACCACCAAGGGAGAGAAAACTTAGACACCCAAAAACAGAAAAATTTTCCCACGGAGGAAAGAAATTGTAGAACAAGAGCGGTGAATCATTTTTACACCGAGGTTCAATGTCAACACAAAATCAACTGGGGGCCCGAACACGTTTTTTGATTATATGAATTGGGGTGAAAAGGCAGACATGCTCGTATACAAAATATAGAAGATAATGAGGAAGATAAAAGTTAGGAACTAAAGCGTACGTATTCATTTACACTGGCATCCTTGTAGATTAGCACCACACCACCCAACATGGCTAAATTCCACATTTGCGGCGCTTCTTACTCCATGTGTGGTGGTGTTTCTATTATTATATATATATAACTCCATCAAGGGCCGGAATATAGTTGCTATTACAAGTACTAATGCATTTCTTATGATCTGTGATGAGGGGTGGTCCATGGTTACGTATAACCTAATTTTACGGTTAACTCAGTTGTATTCACCACAAAAAGAATGTAACCCCGTTCCCTGCTAACATCGTTGCTAATATTAATTGTTTTGGTATCGCGGAGACACTGACGGAAGTCGAGCTGCGGATGTAAACACCGAGCCAAATCACGGTTAACTCGGTGTCATGATAAAAATAAGTGCACAACGGTCACAGTTAGTAAATCTCGGTTAACCCAACTCACGGTTAAGTGAATTACGAATAACTGTTTGAGTACTGTACTTCCTTATTCCTTATTTTCTTTTATAATATCATATTTGTCCTGCTTTTTAGCACTTGAGTCTCGCTGGCCGGATTGATACATTAGTGCAGGACGTTATAGTGGTCCCGTAAACCCAAGCCGCGGTCAGGGAATTCCTCATCCCTAGTGTAAAATAAAGCATCTTATTTCTATCATTATGATGATAGAAATTACAGGTTCGGTATATTTCTCTCTCTCTCTCTCTCTCTCTCTCTCTCTCTCTCTCTCTCTCTCTCTATATATATATATTATATATATATATATAATATGAAAATTATTTCACGAAAGTAACACGTGAAAAATATTTATGATGAATAAAACCACGAAGGAAAGGAAACACAAAACGGCTCAAGCGCTTTCGTCTAATGACATCCTCAGGAACACTGAAATACATAAAAGGTTCCGGCCTATATATGGTTACAGAATATAAATAAATAACATACATACACACAAACACATATACATATATATATATATATATATATATATATAATTATATTATACATACATATCTACACACATACACATATATATATATATACATATATATGCGATAAACGGAGAAGTAAAAATAAAACTTAAAAATTAAGGATTAGAGGATTAACAAAGAGGCAAATCGATTTTTAGCACAAGATCAAATGAGTTATAAAAATAATACAAATTTATACTGGAGATGCACCGGGTTTAACACTTGCCTTCTTAGAGTCAAGTTTCGATATATATAAAAATAAATTGAAGATTAAAAGTAAATAAAGTAGCTTACAAGTTTACCAAAGATTGAGTGTCCTACCCTTTTTATCTAGGTTTGTTTTAAAGGAATTCAAAACAACAGGATCGAGTTGAAAAAGACCTTTGCTTATGTTGAAGTTATTTGAAAGTTGAATAATGGCAGACTCAAGAATATTTCTATTGACAATATTGCTCGAATGAAATAAAACTGAAGCATTATTCCAATCAATACAGTGGGATAACTCTGACAAATGGACAAAAAAGACACTGGACAACTGTCCTGTTCTGACGGAATATTGATGCTGTTTTATACGTGTGTGCAAATCCTTTCCCGTCTGACCTATGTAAAAGGAATCACATTGTTTACACCCAATTTTATAGATAATGCCTGAATTATTGGTAGGGCTATTTTTACTATATATAGGCCGGAACCTTTTATGTATTTCAGTGTTCCTGAGGATGTCATTAGACGAAAGCGCTTGAGCACCGTTTTGTGTTTCCTTTCCTTCGTGGTTTTATTCATCATATATATATATATATATATATATATAAATTATATATATATATATATTAATATACTTTTTGGACAATGAGAGCAATGAATTTCTTTGTGTGTGAGTTTTCTCTCTAGCTCAACGATCAAAAGAAAAATGTAATGTTTTTCTGTTACAGAGAGAGAGAGAGAGAGAGAGAGAGAGAGAGAGAGAGAGAGAGAGAGAGAGAATCGTTAATAAAAAAAACAAAATAGATGGATACTCAAATTAAATTAATTTCCTTACAAGCTCACATTTATGTCGGAACGCAGCACCCATTAACAGAAGCTGGTAAAGTAAATTACATACATGGATGAACACTCTCTCTCTCTCTCTCTCTCTCTCTCTCTCTCTCTCTCTCTCTCTCTCCCAACCGGAAGTGTATATATATATACTGTATATGCTATGAAATTTCGTGAGGTGTAAGAGCATTAACTTCGCTGACCGCAATGTTGGCCAGTATAAGATCCTTCACCCCGGGAATCTTCGGGGTGAAACTTCTGACTTCCCCTCATCCCCCTCTCCAGGTAACTGAGTATACTGAATAGTTTGATCAATTTCGAATTTCGCACCTCCTGCTACTTTAAATGTAGTAAGAGGTGCTGATCGGGTCTGGTTACGAAGCACTGGGAGTTCTCAAATGATACCACATTGGTAGAGACAGCACTTGATGGGAATTTTCGAAATTCAAAACCTCCGAATAAGCCTACAAAGGGGGATTGATTTAAAAGGAAAGTTGGTTGAGTTGAGAATGGTAATGTTCCCTTTTGATCGTAAATGTAGTAGGAAGCGCTGGTCAGGTCTGGTATCAGAGCAGTGGAGTTCTCAAATGATAGAATTTTTTTAACTTCTTTTTTTATTTATGTGTTTTTAATAAATGGAAATTTCCTGGAGTCAAAACCTTCGAATAGCTGCATTAATTTGTTTTCGGGAAGCCCCCCCCCTTCGCCCCCCTTCTTTTTTTTCCTGGCTGTTTCCTTTCTTGTTTTTCATTGTTAAAAGGGTGCTGCTTGAGAGATGGATAGTTAAGATAGAGTAGAAATAGTAATGTTCCCTTTGTCAATAAACGTAGTGTAGTAAGAAGCGCTTGGGTTCACAGTACAAGGGTGTTAGTACTGTTTAGGTAAATCGCGGAAAATCTAACTTAGTTAGCTAGAGAAACTTTTATAGTTCTATATAGAAGTAGCGATGTTTTCTTTTACGATAAATGTAGTAGGAGACGCTGGTCGGGTCTGGTTTCAGAGCACTGGGAGTTCACAGATGATGGGAAACTCGATGAGATATCTTGGGAGTCGCTACTTAGAGTGGAACTTTGGTTTTAAATATTGTACATCAGAATTTCACAAGAAAAAAATTATGCATATTTTGCATTACTATCCCTCATTATGGATGGGGAACTCTTAAATTGTAGGTCTGGCAGGCTGGAGGTGCTCTTTGGACCAGTGCTCCTTTATGAAGGTAATGCCTATCCGAAGGACACAATATAAATTACCACATGATAAATTTTTGGTACGATGGCTTTGGTAGGCTATGGAGAAATGAGCAAACAACGAAATAATGTCTCCTTTGCATAATGAATAAAGAAAAAATTCCTTAAAAAATTGCATGGTGTAGATCAGATTAACCCTTTCGCGCCGAGGACGTACGCGGTACGTCCCCATTCGAGGACGAGGACACACATTTAAAAGATACCGGCGCAAAAGGGCTAAATAGTTTAGTATTCTTGATATCCTTTATTTTCCGCTGTCTTCTAATGCATAGTTGAGTATACGAGATAAGTGTACGCATGGTGTGGATGAACTCTGAAGCTATTCTCTTCATTATACTTTTCCTTCTTTCCTATAAATCTTCTTTCACCACTATTTTCTGTCAGCAATGGCTGGTGGATGAGGGAGAGAGCAACCTTGTCTGTTCTATACTTTACTATTGCTACCATTTCTGCGTGAAAGCTTTACAAGTCTATAAGTGTAGGCATGTTATCAGTTTTCAATATTCTCTTTTCACTGTTATTTCTAACTTTTCTACTTCGTTCTTGGGCTAGCCTAGAGTGGATCTTAGGGTCTTCGTTAGCCTGTAACTCTCTCTCTCTCTCTCTCTCTCTCGATAGAGAGAGAGAGAGAGAGAGAGAGAGAGAGAGAGAGAGAGAGAATAGGGAAACATTTACAAAACAGTTTGGTAAAAAAAAAAAGTACATGGAAAGAAATATTTGAGACTCATTCCTTGATCTGTACCAATACGTGGAGACTTTCATTTCGGACAGCCAATTTTTTCTCTTTACGACCCAAGTTTGCGAGAGGTCCAAAAGAACGTGCCACCTTTGAATAGTGACATTTCGTGGCACTGTTTCATTTATCAAGAGTCGAGGAGTAAACGGGAAATCATTTTTGTCGACTTTTTGATATTCTTTTTATTTAAATTATTTTTATTCATAAGCGATAAGGAAGGAAAATTTAAAAAGAAGAAAACAAAAAGTGCCAAAGTTGGTTGTTTGGTTGAGTCTTTTTAATTTCTTCGTCCACCAGAGGGCACTGAGACGGGCAGTAATGGCACCAAACGGGAAAAAAAAGTTCTCTTTAAAAGGAGAACTGGGTCAAACAAACTGCGTGCAGCGAGCTCGTTACTGTACCCTCTCCCCCATTTATCAGACTGGCTAGAAACAGTCCTTGGCGGGACCAAAGTGAGAACTGAACCACCGCTCATGCCTCGACGAAGTCATTAATATTTTTTAATATAAAAATAATGGTTTAAAATAATACTTTTCAGCATATGCCATCAAATACGGATATAACAAGTGACTGGATATCGCCCTATTTAAACGGTGATTCAATGGACTATTCTAGCCGTTATCTTACTAGAATCGAAAGAGCTGAGAAAACTAACTGTTTATATGGGCGAAAATTCGAAGAAACAAGTAATTTTAAATATTTTCATTTTTATTTTATGGCAAATGTTAGCATTTTGAATGTCATGCGCATATGTTAATACTGTATATTAATGTTGGGAAAATACTTTTACTATATTTACATACGTAAAACAGATGGGGTACCGGTTGCAGTGCATTCGCATATATAGTAGTGCGTGCGCACACACAAACATGCGCACACACACACACACACACACACACACACACACACGCGCGCGTGTGTTTGTCATTCATCTTGCTGATAAATACCTGTTAAATTTTTTTTTACTTATATTCCAATATGAGATGTTCACCTAGCTAAATCGATGCTTAGACCACCCTTCTTGGCCTTTACAGCCATTTTAAGGCAGTCAAACCAACTGGGGTATCGGTTGCAGTGCATTCGCATATATAGTAGTGCGTGCGCACACACAAACATGCGCACAGACACACGCACGCACACACACACACACACACACACACACACACGTCTGGGTATCAGTGGGGAAGTAGGTTTTTTAAAACTCTTAAGTTCTATTTTAAGTGAAATAATATACTTTTGGTAATTTTTCTATTTTTTAATCTAATTTATAGTATATAATATAATAAAAGCAAAAAAGATGAGTGGGCTGTGATTTTCTGAGGTCGTAATTGTGGTTGGGGGTGCTGTGTGGGTTGACCTCTTCATCCAGATGATGTTGTCACCCGTAGTCCGGATCACACCTAAAGCTGTAGCTCCCCTTTGTCGCATGACCTTTGCTGTTTTAGATAAAGGTTAACAACTAAAGACGAAATCACTAATGAAGCATTGAAACTCCTTTAAAATGTCGTGAAACAAAGAAGGGCATAACCGGACGCAGCAACGGGCTCGAAGAGGATTTTCTGTTAATAAATAGTGAGGTATTACGTAATCTAACCTAAAATAATTTTAATTGACCTAACTTAGCGTAACCTAATTTAATCAAGTTTTATTTTATTCGACAGTAAAAATATGTCTAACTAGTGCCATAATTCAGTGGTTAACAACCTTTGCATATAAACGAAATAAGACACTGAGATCGGGGGTTCGACTCCAGCTGGTGCTGGTAATAAGGTAATAATAAACCAAGAGTTAGCGGAATGGGCGCCACTAGTTTGGCCTGAGCGTTGTGCCAGTTGCTGGCCCTTCTTACTGATTACTTTAAAAATGGTTATAGATTTATTTATAGAAAATTTGTATATAAAAATTTTAACATCAACACAGTATATATATATATAGAAAGAGAAAGAGAGAGAGAGAGATAAGTAGATAAGTTCTACAAGTACTATTTCAGAGCTGAGAAGAAAAGCCTCTAAATCCCCAAATTGAATTAGAATTCAGCCGCATTGACACCTTAAATATTTGAAGAGCTTTCCATCGGAGAACTTCGTTGGAGGCAATGATTGGCTTCCTCTCTTGACAACCAACCTTCTCTGATTGCTCTCTCCTGTTCACACAATTTTTCTTCTCAGGCAAATCTGCGAGGCGAAATCCAGCTGTCATCTCATGAATATCCGGCTGTCAGATCATTTTGAGAACTAGCTGTCAACAAATACTCTGGAAACAGCTGCAGAAATGATTTGGAAAGACAACGATGCTCACCGACATGTCGATCTATGAATAGACCCGGATGGAAACTACATTGTTGATTGATGTTTTATATTTTGTGAGAGCAAAGGAATACTAGACTTAACACACACACACACACACACACCACACACACACACACACACACAAACACACACACAAATATATATATATATATAAGCGAAAGAATTCCTACGAGTTTCCTCGTTCATAGAGTTTTGAAAGTGGAGGATCGTTTGATGACTTTGAAATAAACAAAAGCGGAGTTAAAATTTATATTATAAATATTTTCTATATTTTTTGATGAAACCATAACTACTGCACATGACTAAGGCCGATAGCTGAAGTATGCCAACTATTTTATGATGACAAAAGGGCCAAAAATGGAGGAAAAACATTATTAATAAACGTTTTAATTTGGAGCTGAAAAGGAGGAAAAAATGATAGATAGATAGATAGATAGAGAGAGGAGAGAGAGAGAGAGAGAGAAGAGAGAGAGAGAGAGAGATTATAAAAATATATCTCAAATTTCAGACATTTCCGTTCCCAGAAACACGATAAAATTGTACGTTCTCTCTGTGATTGAACGACGTTCCTACCTCTTTTTCAAGACGACTGATGTAACTCGTCGGATGTAAATAAATTGTCATTTGCGCACTTAAAAAAGATGTAAACTTCTTTCGAAAGTTTAACAACGGAAACGGGATTGATAGAGAAATCGTGGTCTGAAATCAAACAACAGAAAAACATTTTCGCAACGAGATTTCTGGCACAGAATCGAACCTGGACCTCTGTTCTGTTGGTAAAAGCTTCGTCATTTTTAAATCACAGTAAATTCCCAGCGTGAAACTGTTACGTTTGATTTTGATTGCACCCGTATATACAAATGTTCCTAAGAAAAAAACTATATATACACACCTTGGTTGGTTACCTTGGTTACTTTGGTTTTGTTTCCGCCCGTAATTGTTCATTTTGACGAAGGTCAAGCTTGTCACTTCACCTTAGACCTACAGTTTAACGTGGAATCCGAACCACGCCCTACCACCAGCCCAGCGTCTTAACCACTAGGCTACCCAGGGTCCCCATTTATCTACCAACCAATTTTTATGTGGAAGGAAGAACAGCTGGGCTTTGCTGCGCGCCGCCTGCCGTCACCAAGTCTCGATCCCGAGGCCGATGAATTCGTAGTCAGCGACGCTAACTACTAAACCACTATATATATATATATATATATATATATATATTATATATATATATAATATATATATATATATGTTGTGTGTGTGTGTGTGTGTGTGTGTGTGTGTGTGTATATACTGTATATATATATGTATATTCACAAAATGGCCCCAAAATCTGGACACATAAGGGAAATTGATTTATAATAATACCGTTTGTCTTCTCAGTTCGAGACGAGACATGGATGGGAAATTAACAAAGATGAGCGAATGAAGTCCTTGGAAAATCCGTCGTTTACAGGGATTGTTCCCGGTCCTTGAAGGAAGTGAAGATTCGAATAACGGGAAATGTTCCAAGATTTCCTGTTATTGAGACGTGTGAGGATGTCATTCAGAAGAATTGAGAAGTGTATTTAGGTTAATGGGTCTCAGTTTGAGCGTTTATTATGAATAAACCAACATAATGATGCGTGAAACAGATTGTTTCCCCTGTGTGTCCAGACTTTTTGGCCACCCTGTATAATGATAATAATAATAAATTTCATTGACAGGAGACAAAACCTATAAAAATGTACTACACACACACACACACACACACACACACACACACACGAGTGTATATACTGTATGTATATATATATATATATATATATATATAGAGAGAGAGAGAGAGAGAGAGAGAGAGAGATATTAAACTTTTTGTGAGATTAGGATCTTGAACAAAATTTTAGAGCTCTGATAGTACATTGCTTTAGGCTTAAAAATTCCCATCCCACTGACGTTGAGATACAGTTTCCTCTTTAGAGCTCAAACTATATTGTTCCATCCCTTATAAGTCTTGCACGTCTTGCGGGCACAGCCCCTACTCCTAATCCAAACATCCAGAGAGGACACTGTTTATATACTACTTCGGTGAGACAGTCATATTTTGCTCTTTGTACAAAGTTCTTTCCCTTCTCCAGCAGTAAATTTGGTCATGACCTTCAGTCGAAAACGTCTTTTCAGCGGAGAAGAAGAGTTTCCTCCAAAACCCATACTTCTTCGGTAAACACTCCAGTGCAAATCCAGTCCTTACATTCTCCTTTTTTTTTAATGTAGGAAGGAGGGGCCGAGGGCGAATGCCCGCAAAAACACCACCCCATAGAAGGAAAAGCATAGAGCCGAAGTAAAGGTCTTTGAGGCTATTAAAAAGGTTGCTTTTTTTTTAATTTTGAAAAGATTATGTAGTGTGCAAGATGCTTGTGTATGTAGTGAGGATTAGGGAGAGAAGTGTGTGTATGAGAGCATGCTGGACTGCTCACAGGGTAGATGAGACACGATAAAAGATCAGCTAAGGAGGAAAGTGACAGGAGAAACGGGAGTTCCAGCACTCTTTGTCTTTTGCTTAACGTACCCCCTCGAACTACCTCCCTGATCGACTGGTGTCTACAATCTCCTCTTGTAGAGATGTCGTCCCGTCGAGTTTGTCTCTGTCTTTAATGTGAAGACAGATAATTGCTTGAACTAAACTCCTTCCAACAGTTACTGGATTTCACGGATAAGTCACTAGTTAGAGATATTTAGCTACTTGTTTATATTCAGCTTAGAATTTCTTGTTTAACCTACTCCGCAGCAGCTAATGTCATATAACGGAGGGGACAGGGGTGTACCCAGAAATTTGCCAAGGGGGGGGCGAACTTGGAACTAATCGTAGAAGTAATTGAAATAGAGATAAATAATTTTTATGTACGTTCATGATAAGCTTATCGTTCAGTTAGAGATGATTAACTAGCTACTGCTAAAAATTATGATAAAAATCTGATTAGTAACAATATTCAATGCAAACCGCAATTAGGATGCTCAGATTTGTATTAACATAATAAAAAAGTGCTAATTTCGAGATTAAGCATTTCCTTGGACTGTTACCTTTATAAAAGAAAATTATTCTCAGGGCCGGATTAAGAGTTTTTGGGATCCTAAGCCATTTTAGATTTTTAGTAGTAGTATGGGAGGCAAGAGCTAGCGCCGAAGGCGGCGAAATTTTTTTACTTTCATTCTCATCCTGTTGTAACCTAGCAATTTTACTGGGAAAATAATAATAATTTATTAGCTCAAGGGGGGAGGCGATCGCCCCTGTCGCCCTCACCTTCGGTATGCCTCTGGGAGGGGACCTACAATTTTACGTGAGGTTCGAACCACGGGTCGCTATATAATTTGGAGACAGAGGATGGTCTCCTATCCAACTACTACCCAGAGTCCCATACCCAATGTCACTTGACGTTGCTGATCTACGGGAAGCGGTGTTACAATATCGGCCACGACGTAGTCCATGCAGGTATATTATTTTATGCAGGTCAGCCTGCAAACATTTTATAGAAGTTATCATTATTAGTTAGCATTAGCAGAAGTTAGCATTATATTTACAAAAGTCGACTTTATTCCCCTTCCACATAAGGAGATTATGCCAACGCCCGTATAATTCAGTGGGTAACATTTTCCCTCTAAGAGAAGTGAAGATACTTAGGTCGGGGATTCGACTCTCGATGGTGTTGGTTGATAATAATCAATGCAATAGGCCAGTACAATCTGGTATATCAAACCGGAAAGAAATTAACATCCGGTACAACCTACCGGTAAAAAAGGAAAAAATGGGATTCCTAAAAACTGTATAATAGTTTAAGAAATTATTAAATTTTACAGGGTGATCCAGAAAGGTGTTAAAAAAAATCATCTAACGTTATTTCTGGGACCACCTTTTTCGATCACCCTGTATTTCTTGTTCTAAACCTAAATAATTTTTTGAAATCAACTTATGACTGAATTTATTAATTTTAGTTAAAAAGGTGAAGAGGGAGGAGGTTTAGGTGATGTGACACCATAATACTGAGGTTTGGTCGTCTTGGCACAGCACCGGTAAAGAAGAAAATCCGTGTGACGTCAGAGTTGTGCCAGTTTCTGGCCCGCCTTACTGATTTTTATGAAAATATTATATATCCTATATATATTATATATATAACTTATATCCTATGGATATAGCCTATATGGACGCGTTTCTGTTAAGCTGCGACTCTTCCTTTAAATCAGTGGTGTTTAACCTGGGGTAATTACCACCACCGGGGGGGGGGGGAATTCGGGATTTTCGGGGGTAACGAGTTGGCGCCACTGTCCTAAAAAAAAAAGCTGAGTTATGGTTCCACTAAAATTGTTATTTTTTTCTAATTTCCTTTTTCTCATATTAGCCATTTAAAAAGAGGGGTGGGGGGTAATTACGGTTTTGTTGGCTAGCTCAAGGGATAACAGTGCGAAAAAAGGTTAAATACCACTGTTTTAAAGAGTAATAGTTTTTAGCGTTACCTCGAGATATTTATATATTATTCTGCTCATGAACTTACAGTAACTCCTCCTGTATATACAGTAAATGTGTCATTATGAGTAACTGTCTCGTGGAACGACATTACGAGCGGTCAGTGAAAATACGGGGACTTCAGTGCCTGAAATTAAGAGTCTGATTAAAGAGCTAAAGACAGGCGCCTTACCAGAGATAGATGACTTGTCGAATGAGCGTTTAACGTATGCTAATGATGTGATCAGTCTTCATATCTCATTATTGTCCTCAGTCATGCTTGCTCACAGTTATATTCCTCTAGAGTTTATGAGGGTTTATATTACATCCTTTGTCAAAAATAAATATGGGGACATTCTGTCCAGCGATAATTACAGGCCTATTGCCGTTGCCTCCTGCTTCTCAAAATTACTTGAGAAACTTTTGCTACGCCGATTAAATGATTATTTATGAACGTCTCCTAATCAGTTTGGTTTTAAAAGGTCCCATTCAACTGACCTGGGTATTTATGTTTTGAAATAGATTGTATTTAGATATACTGTCATTAATTCAACTATTTATAGTTGTTTTGTGGATATAAGCAAAGTACATGATAGAGTGAGTCACAATATTATATTAAAAAAATTAGAAAACACGAATGTTTCATCATTTTTTTCAATTTATTGAAATTTTTTACACACCAAACTTTTACTGAAACAATGTATTGTCAGAATGTTTTGGTTCCTCATGCGGAGTTCCACAAGGCTCCTTACTCTCTCCTCTGCTGTTTAATATAAGTTATATATATATATTGATGAATTAATTCTTCTTTTAATAAGGCAAGAGTGGGATGTTGTATAGATGACATGAGGTTAAATAACTTGGTCTATGCCGATGATATGGCGTTAATAAACCCTTCGGTGAAAGGTCTGGATCTTATAAAAATTTGTGAATTAAATTCACAGAACCATGACATTAATTTTAATGTTACTAAAACTAAGGTTGTGCAATTCTATCCCAAAAGCTCAAACCAAAGAGCTAATATTATTTCCAAAATGAGAAATGACTCAATAGAGCAGGTACAAGAATTTAAGTATCTGAGTCAAACTATCACCAGCTTCTTGAGTGACGACTCAACATAAGGAAACAGTATCGAACTTACTGTGCTAAGGCAAACATGATTATAAGGAACTTCAAATTCTGTACAAGCGAAGCTGAAGACATTCTTTTTTCGTACTTTGTGCACTAATATTTATGGGCAGCAACTCTAAGTTAATTATAAAAAAAGGCTCCTGCAGAACCCTCAATTTGCTTTACAACAGATCCTATAGACCGCTGCATAAGTTACCTCCAAGATGCTCAGCTTCTCAAATATTCGCTAACCGCAACGTTTTGCGCCCCTCTGAGGTAACAAGACGTGCTCATTACAGTTTAATGCGAAAAATTAAAAACCCAGACAATCCAATTGTCCACCCTATTCATCGGTCCTGCTTTATATCTTCTAGACCAGTGGTTCTTAACCTTTTTACTACCATGCCCCCTCTAGGAATTGGTCCTTCCCTCCACGCCCCCCTTGCATCAAAATAACATTCTCAATAACTTCTCAATATTAGCCCATGCTCTCGTTAAGAGAATAACAAATACAATTAGAGAAATTCCTGTTTCTAGGGGGGCGCGCCCCCCAGGTTAAGAACCACTGTTCTAGACTGTGAACCTCTTAGTATGAAAATGTTTGTCTACAGCTCCACTCCCGCATTAGCCATTCCGTTACACGCACTCTTATTTTTATGAAACTGTTATTACTAACTTTATTATTTCTCGTTTCTTTAAGTGTATTATTCTTATTTCTTTATCACCATAGTCCGTTTTTGTTTTTGTTTTTTATTTTTTGTTTAATTAGTTGAATCGGTGATTACCTTGATGGATACTGTACCTTTTCTTTTAGGGGGTGGTATCCGTCTCCTGCCAATAAACATTATCATTGCTATTATCATTATCATCACTAACATTACCATATACATATATATGAGTGCGTGTGTGTGTGTGTGTGTGTGTGTGTGTGTGTGTATATATGTTGGTATTATCGCTATGTGTACTTATTTTCATTTCTATTTTTTTTGTAGTTTTAGTAATGGGTAGTTTTTATTATTCCTCGCTTCAGTACGTCTCATTTTTTAATTTTTCTTTTAGTTCTAATTTTTAGTTTTTGAAATGTATTATTCTTTGATTTATCTTATCCTTTATTACCTTCGAGAATATATATACTATTTTAAGGGGATTTATATCCTCCCAATAAAGTTTATCATTACACGAATTCAATTAGAAAATTACGTAAGGAACGTCTTTCTTTGGAACCATTTGTAAAAAATACCTCGTTTGAGGATAGATAAAGAGGGATTCATCAGGGAAAGTGGAAATTTAGCTTTTAAGTACATACGATAGAGCTGCAGTAGAGGATTTTCTACTTAAATTCATGCATTTAAATAATAATAATAATAATAAGAGGAAGAAGAGGAAGAAGAAGAAGAAGAAGAAGAGGAAGAAGAAGAAGACGAAGAAGAAGAAGAGGAAGAAGAAGAAGAAGAAGAAGAAGAAGAAGAAGAAGAAGAAAGAAGAGGAAGAAGAAGAAGAAGAAGAAGAAGAAGAAGAAGAAGAGGAAGAAGAAGAAGAAGAAGAAGAGGAAGAAGAAGAAGAAGAAGAAGAAGAAGAAGAAGAAGAAGAAGAAGCAGAAGAAGCAGAAGAAGAAGAAAAAATGAATTCGCTCTTAAATGTATGTTACAAATATTAAACTAAATAAATTTATCATCAAAGTTAACCTAAACTAATTCATGTACGTTAATTTCTGTAAACGGTAAATTAAAATTGTTTCGTAAACGTTCATTTATTTTGAAGGATGAACGTGGATTATTAAATTTAATTAGTCAAACCATAAAGAAAAGGTAAAACTAAGAAAAAGTTGCGGGTTTTTTATCGTTTTTTTGGCTCCTGAGCGTTTGGCTTTGTCGGACGCATAAAAGGAGAGTCAAAAACTTGCACAGAGCTCAGGCCAGCTAATGCGGCCCATTGTTCTAATCCCTCTATTATTATTATTATTATTATTATTATTATTACCAGAATCATCGAGATTCGAACCCCTGACCTCAGTCAGTGTTTTTACTTCGCTTATAAGGAAATGGTGTTAACCAATGAGGTACGGACGCTGGTATTGGTTGCATAGGTCAAGACCCGGGAGAAGAATCGCGGGCAATGATGCTACATTTGACTCCGGGCCTCTTTACCCTCTGATCACCTCCTTCTCTATCTCTACCCCTGAGGCCCGGGCCCTGGTATTTTAACACCTCATGCAATCCCGCTCTTCGGGGCCCCGTCATAGATGATATATATTTAATAAATAAAGTTGGTTTTCCCGCATTCATTTAATGATCTTAAATACAAATAAAATACATTACATTTTTATTACATTTTTACGGATTTAAGGAAGTTATTACATCACTAAAATAGGGACCCTCAAACAGATTACAGTTCCGCAAAATATCTTCTTTTTTTTTCTTGTTTTTCATTCTCACAAAAATGCTGTTCATCTTACCTCTTTCACCACAAACAAGAAAGATGGCGACAGTTTAGCACCAGGATGGATGGATGAAGCCTCGTGTCTCATAAATTCTTACCGCGTATGTTAGTTATCTTCGGGAAGGATGTAAAGTTGAAAACAAAATCATTGTAATACCAAACACTTCATTCCCCTCAGAGTGTCTGACTAGCTGTGAAGTGCTCTTGTTTTGATGAATTACGCATACGAATAGACTTTGGAAGAAGTCTTTGATTAAGATGAACGACGGATGGGAAATACGTTGATGGCTTTAACGGGAAGGAAACAGTTGATTAAAGTAGATCTGCGGAAATCACTTTAGAGAATTGAAATCATGAAACGGGGATTTACCCCCCTACAGTCACTAATTATTATTAGTAATAAGTAAACCAGCGTCTGTACCTGAGTAGGTAACACCATTTCTTTATAAACGAAGTTAAGACACTGAGATTGGGGGTTCGAATCTCGATGATGGTTGTAATAATAGTCCAGGAATTCGAGCAATGGGACGAGTTCGTTGACCTAAGCACTGTGCCAGTTTCTGGCACTCTGAATGATTATTATTAAATACGATGAATAAATAATTAAATAATTAAATAACGAAACTTGATTTCCAGATTTAGTATTCACAGATGTAGAGAGGTAATGTTTTTTGAGGTATAACACTTTTGGTAACTCAAAAAATTAAAAATATTCTGTAAAAAACTTCGAAACATTTTTGTTGTTTGAAAAATTGGTTGCTCCTATTTAGGTTAGGTAACACTAGGTTAGATTAGGGTAGGATATATTAGGAAGTGCCTCACTATATAGGGACTTCACAGAAAACGCTCTACGAGTCTTCAGTTATGTCCGGGCCACTTATTATATTCTTCTTTGTTCGGTGGCACCAAAGTTAAATTAGGTTAGGGTATATGCTGGAATTTTAAAAATTGGGGACTTGAAATATCAATATGTGTGTGTGTGTGTGTGTGTGTGTGTTTCCAGTTTGATTCAGTGGAATTATTTTATATATGTATTTATGCTTGACCAATTAATTACCCATAAAATATAAATGTTTATATATAAATTATATAATTTTTCAGAAAATTATTATATAATTAATTAAAGTTACGTTCGATAATAAATTTTAAGTATTAATAATTTGAATTATTTCTTTCCGATCGTGTAATTATTTTTTTAATGTTACTAAAACCTAATTAATTATTATCAGACACGAAAACTTATGGAAAATTGATTAATTATTTTTTAAAATCTTCCCCATTTTTCTTTAAAGTTTTTACAGTATAGATTCTTGTATTAACCTCGTATAAATCACGTATAGATCGTGTATAGATTACGTATAGATTTCTTTCTAGGCTGCAATCATGCGCGGAAAGATCAAAATGATCGACGAATTTTATGAAAAATTGAGAGGAGAATTTTTCCAAAAAAAAAACTCAAAAACTTTACCCAAAAAAGGTGGAAAAAAATGACTTTATAAAACCAGAAATGAAAGATGTTTAAAGAAAAAAGTAGAGAGAGATAAATGAAGCTAACCTTTATGTCTTTATAAATATATTTATTTATTATAACTTTAGCTCCATTTATCGTGGGAAAATAAATATGAGGTCTAATAACAGATTTTTATGAGTTATTGGACAGTAAAAGTGAACGATAAAAAATATTTATTTGGTAAAATAAATTAAGCGGTAACAAAAATAAAAAATGGCGGACAACTATTCGTTTACAGCTTTTATTTATTATCGAAATTACAGGGATTTACATTAAAAAGTACACTTTATCAGTGTAAAATAAAAGTATACTATTTTGAGTATGCGCAGGACGGTGTAGTAAATTTGATATAGATATTATAATTATTTTAATTCATTTATACTCGGATAGTTTGAGGGTATGGATGTGTGGGAGGGATTTATACCCTAACCTCTCCTTCTGGTCTCATGTGGAAAGAGTTTGAGTTGATTTCTTACTTGTTCCGTGAGAGTTTTTTCGTCATTCCGTCATTGGCATCCGTTGTGATTTAATTAATATGTTCTAGAGTGACCCTACGTAGAGAACTTTTACTTAATTTAGGATTGCCTATACTAGCCTCTTCGTGAGGGTAGAGTACTACATGTTTCTGAAAGAGTTCTTCAGAAATTAACTTTTTTATTACCTATTGTAATTAATACACAACGTTTAGGTCCTGTTTAACCTCCTTCTTAACAGCATTACGTGGATCCTAACCAGGAATTGGTACATCACCTGAATGTAGAGGATCGTTACCTATCTAACTGCCAAGCAGATCATACATCCCTTAACCTCGCTCGTGGTACAGTTAGAGGTGTTCCAACGTGGCCCGACCAAAATTCAACACGTTCTCCCTTGAACGAAAAGCAAGTCATTAAAAAACCCAACCTTTTTTGGTCGAAATGTGAACGATTTTCATCCTAGCAGACATGTTTTAGTTCAAGAGAATTCCGTAAGGATATATATATCAGTGACGTCAACAGGAAAGAGGTCTCGCGTCCTCCAAAGTACGAAGAAATGTTGTTTTCAAAATGTAAAACTGAAACTAGCCCAGCAGTCTTAGATGAGCCCCAGTAAAATTCCTTTCCTGTTACGTTCAGATTCCTTGTTCTACCCCCCCCCTCTCTGTTCTCTCCTTCTTCGGCTATCTCTCCTCCTTCTCTTTCATCCATCCTTTTGTTTGGTCGATTGGTTGGAGTTTAACCTATGCTGCAATAACCCCTGGGTAATATCACAGGAGAGAATTATTATTATTATTATTATTATTATTATTATTATTATTACAGTAAAGAGTAAAGATAAAAACTAAATGATATTACACTCAAAGAAATTCCGTACAGAAAAGTACACCTATCTTGGTGATTTCACACTTCTCCAATCTGCTCTGAGGATATTAGCATCTTAAATCAAACATGCAAACTTTGCTATTCCTAAACCCCAATTAAAACCATTCATTACACTGGTATGCATCAATTTTGCTGTCAAGCGTTTTGTAAGTGATTCTTATAGAGTTTTTCCTGCTGATTTCGAATCTGCAATCCGTTTTTCTCAATCAGCTCAGGTTATCCGGCTATGGCCTCATAAGTAAAATAGAATTTTTCGTGATTTTGTCAAAGCGGAATTGGAACAGTAACATCTATCATCACTTGTTTCACTTGTATAATATTTTTTTTACTTTTCAGGCATATAGATAAAATTTCATAATGAATAGAGCGTGTAAAAATGATCCCAATAGATTCTGCTACATATGTGGGACGGTTACCATGCCAAATAACCAGTCCCAAATCACTAAATTTGTGAAGACAATGTATAGAGCATACTTTGGAATTAAGCTAGGGGACCAGGACAAAAATTTCGCCCCTCATATGTGCTGCAAGACGTGCATTGAAAATTTGAGAAGATGGAGCAAAGGCAGAGCGAAATCTTTGCCTTTTGGAATTCCCATGATTTGGAGAGAAGAAAGGATCACGTGACAGATTGCTATTTCTGCATGACAAACCTCCAAGGTGGGCTTATAAATTTATTTTTCTTAAATATTTTGAAATCCTCGTATGAAACTTGACATAATATTCACCATAATGTAATATTCACCATATAGCATAATATTCACCATAATGGTAATCATACATTTACATATACATATTGTTATAGAAATACATTTACACATACATATTGTTATACAAGTTACATTTACATATACAATGATTGTATATTTTCTTTCTTTTTCATTCATATTGTCCCCGAAGGGACAATATGAATAAAAAAGAAAGAAAATATACAGACTCCATCGACCTATTTCATATCTTACAGACCGCAGCCTTCCCTCACGATCCGCCACTGTCTGAATGCTTCTTCTATTTCATATGCAAGTTTTATATCCATGTTTCTGTGTTTCTATTTTCAGGAGTTAACAAGAAGAATAAACACATTGTTGTATACCCTGACATTCCTTCTGCTATGAGACCTGTACCCCATGGTCCTGGAATTCCAATACCCGACCCACCTCAAATCCTGGACTTCGATGATTCTGATGATGAATCAATGACCACTGCCAATGACCAGTCCCAGTCGTATATACCTCAAAATACCGCTTCAAATGAGCCGAGGCCTCTCAACCAGGCCAAACTTAATGATCTTACCAGGGATTTAGGACTTTCCAAATTAGCTGCCGAGATCTTGGGCTCACGACTTCGAGAGGACAACTTGCTGGCTCCGGGAACAACATTCTCCTGGTATAGGAAACGAGAGGAAGAATTCCGCAAGTTTTTTGCAGTGCACGAAAATACCTCTTCCTTAGTGTACTGCTGCAATGTTGAGGGCTAATCGAATCCTTGGGCCTGCCATATAACGCATCAGAATGGAGGCTATTTATAGACTCGTCTAAACGAAGTTTGAAAGCAGTACTTCTCAACATTGGGAATAGGGTTGCATCAGTCCCTGTAGCACATTCCGTACAACTTACTGAGAGCTACGAGATTTGAAGGTAATACTAATATCATAAGTAAACTATTGCTATTGACTATGTTGTTTTTCCAAAGGTTATTTGAGAGCGTATAAGAACACTTAACTTCCCCACAGAAGTGATACAGTCCAATGCATAGATTTTTTTATCTGATAGAACAAATTCTCTAAATTCTTTAAATATTTTCATTTTTTTTCAGATTGTGGCATTTGTATTGGGAATACAAGGGGGATACACGAAATACCCATGTTTCCTCTGCAAATGGGATAGCCGAGCGGATGAGAAGCACTATGCACAGCGTGAATGGGCATCCGAGAGAATTTTGAACCTGGGTCGCATAATGTCGTTTCAGTGCCCCTTGTACCACCAACAAAAATTTTGCTCCCACCACTTCATATTAAGCTGGGCTTGATGAAAAATTTCATCAAATCAATGAATAAGGAGGGTTCAGCATTCCGATATCTCGAGAGTAAATTTCCTCATATATCTGATGCTAAACTAAATGCTGGGGTTTTTGATGGTCCTCAAATTCGAATTTTGATCAAGGATACTCAGTTCGAAAACGCAATGACTCCAACTGAGAAGAATGCCTGGCAGGCATTCAATCAGTTGTCACTGATTTTCTTGGCAAGCGTAGAAGTCCAGAATACGAGTCCGTTGTCGAAAACTTGATGGAAGCTTTCAAAGCTCATGGGTCGCGCATGTCCATAAAAATGCACTTTTTTGGTCCCACTTGGACTATTTTCCTGAAAATTGCGGGATTATAGTGAGGAACAGGGTGAACGATTTCACCAAGATATCAAAATAATGGAAGAGAGGTACCAGGGAAACTGGGATATCAATATGCTGGCGGACTATTGCTGGTGTTTGAAGCGAGACGTGCCCGAAGAAAAACACAGACGGAAAGCCAAAAAAACTTCATTCCTTCCTCAATAAACTTTTTCCATATTCATTGTATGAATAAAAGTATTTATTCACACAATGTTTTCATTTTTCACGAGTGTTCTTATAATATTACTCGTATCTACAGTGTTTAGCTAAAAAAATCAATAAATTTGGGGATAAAATTGGACTTATAATAAATGGCCAATAGAGAAAAAACCTGACCTGATTGAAGAAAACCAATGTCATTTTCGAATTCAGCATGGTCGAATTATATAATATGAGTTGAAAAAACCCTCACAGCAGACAAAAAAATTTCATATGCATACCAGTGTTACATTTGGTGGTCTGTAATCTTAATCCCAATATGGTGTTAAACACTTTACTAACCATTCATGGTACATGTTACGGTCTTAATCATTTATTTAAGTACAAATATGCCCTGATGGAAAGCGTACGCACCGTGCTGATTTCACCAGGGCTCCAAGCGGATCCAGGGACTGCAAGCATTTTTTTTAATGTAATTAAACAGCATAGGAGAGAGCAAAGAGCTAGAAAGAGCTGAGCAAAGAGCTGAAAACTAGACATCATTACTGAAGGTAATCTTCATGGAGCTGAAAATAGCAAGAGAAGTTCCACCCATCTACAGCAAGCATCGTACATCTGACAGATGACATAGCCTTGGTTTTCATGCATACGTTAAGCCGATATTAAAAATAAGGACGTCGATACCATACGAGATTTTATATCAACTATATCCCCAGAAAGAAAGACTACGGCTCCGGATCAACAAATCATCATTCTTCAACTGCGGACCAACAAAACAGGTTGACGAAATAATAAATGTCCTGTATTTTGGGAACTCGAGTTTTACTTAACAAATTACTTTGATTAAACGATGTGTATTTAATAACAGCTTTGGTTCCTTTCAACAAAGCGAGCTGTATCGGAGAGAAATTAGTTTTGAGAAGGCCTCAAGTATCGTAGTCCCAGGTTAGTAAAGGTCTATAATTGGAAAGAACTTAATAAGGAAAACTAAACGATAAAGACTAAGATTAAAAGATAAAGAGTTTATTTAAAAAAAAAGGTGAAAACTTAAGAATTTTTAAAACG